>MU183661.1:38504-63111 GCA_016904865.1 Pissodes strobi | reverse complement strand
TAAGAAGCGCGTGGAATCTCTTTTATCATAAACGATTATATTAGAATAAATACAAGGTAACATTACTAAATAAAATTAATCAAAAAGTCTGGGTTCTCACTTATCGCAGAATTGAAATTTAATTGTGTGCTAGGATCTCAAAAGACATTTGTATCAAAATAATTACATCATTTTCGCTTCATTAACTATATATTACACTTTTAAGTTCACTATATAATAATAAAAAGAATGCAGTCTACTTGCGTGGTATACATACACGACGTGACCCAAAGGACCTCGGCTGTCCTGTCAATTCCATTTGCTAATTGCCTTACAAAACCTAACAACAAGCTACATGCTTTCGCAACTATGTGTCCTTTAAATGAAGAAGACTGGCAAAATTTAACAATAGAACGGTACTTGGTACTCTGGCTGTTAGATCGGTCAAATTAAGTCGGCAAAATATATTTTATGGCATTTCATTGGCGCAAATACACGGGTGGAATTCATTACAATATAACAACCAAATGTGATAACATTTTTCAATTTCGAATAACTTCTTGCTTTATTATGATTATTTTACATATATTTATATTTTAATAATTAAATTATTCATATACAAACTCTCAAAGATTGGTTCAGAATTCTCGAAATTAAATTGTTGTATTGTACAAGACAATTTAACAAAAAATCATGTGTGAAGGTCACATGGGGTAGAATGTAAACCTTCATAAAACTAAACCAAGCGATCATCAATTCAAGTACTGACCACGCCAGACGTTGCGGCTGTGTTACTTGTTACTCTGATCAAACATGTAAAAACTTTATAACTGTGTTATCTCATTCACTCGCGGGTTAAATCCAATACCTAGATCTCTTTTTACTGTCCCTTTTTCGTTTCATCGAGTTTTAAATGACATTTGTGCTAAAGAAGTTCACACTCCAAAAGCCTTTTTTCAAATGTTTTGCAATTTTTAAGCTTCACATTTTCCGTATAAACATTTTTAACATTGGAAATGTTTTTGTTTTCCTATTATGGGGTATCAAATCACGAAAAAGTGCATGCTACATTTGGAACATCGCGTAATATACGTGAGAGATCGTGTTAGTCTGTTTGTGAGGACGGAATCGGTTCAAATGACAAAAATAAATCAAAGCTAACTGAAATTAACCGAAAGTTGAATGACCGACTAACCCAAACTAACTAAAAGTAACCAAAAGCACAAAAAGGGTGGACATGAAATGGAACAAATTAATAACATAAAAGTAAATTAAAACTAACTCATAGAAACCGAAATTTGGCGAATAACCAAATTTAACCATAAAAAATAAAATTGGTTATAACCTATCGGATCCGGTTCAAATTACTAAAATAAACTAAAAGTTGATTCAACGACTATCCGAAAGTGACCAAAAGCTCCAAAAAAGGCTAAAACGTATCGGAACAGATTCAAAATATTAAAGTAAGTTAAAACTAACCAAAACGAACCGAATTTTGGCGACTAACCAAAACTACCCAAAAAACATTAAATTCGATTATAATGTATCGGCGCCGATTGAAATGACTAAAACTAACTGAAATTAACTGAATATTGATTGAATGACTACCCACGACAGCTATCTCACCCAGCCAAACCCAATCTAACATAAACTAACCAAAAGAACCAAATATGGCTATAACGTATCGAAATATATTAAAAATGTTATAGTAAGTTAAAAATAACTCAATTCCACTAATTTTGGCGACTAACCAAAATTAACCAACAACATTAAAATTGGTTATAACGTATAGGAAAGCTGATTGAATGACTAACCAAAACTAATCAAAAGTAACCAAAAGCACCCAAACGGACTAAAATGTATCGAAATAGGTTACACAAATTAAAGTAAGTTAAAATGAACCGAATTTTGGCGACTAACGAAAACTAACCAGAAACGTTATATTTGACTATAACGTATCGGAGCCAGTTCAGATGAATACTTTGCTTTATTGAGAGTGAGTTTCCAAAGTCGCATCACGACACGGAAAATTTCAGTGACCGTTACGACACGGTATATGCATAACTGATTATAACGTATCGGAACTCGTTCAAATAAGTAAAATAAATTGAGACTAAGTGCAAATAACAGAAAGTTGATTGGACGACTAACCCAAACAAATAAAATTTATTAAAGTTGATTAGAAAGTATCGGAACCAGTACAAATGACTAAAATAAGTTGAGACTAAGTGAAACTAAGCAAAAGTTGATTAGACGACTAACCAAATCTATTAAAACTCATTATAACATATCGGAACCGGCTCAAGTAAGTAAAATACTTGAGACTATATGAAACTAACCGCAAGTTGATTAGACAGCTAATCAAATCTAACCAAATTTATTACACTTGATTTTAACGTATCGGAACCGCTCAAATGACGAAAATAGGTTGAGAATAAGTGAAACTAACCACAGATCTAGGAAGGGGAAACTAACCACAAGTTAATTAGGCGACTAACCAAAATTAACCAAATCTATTAAAATTGATTATAAATTTTCAGAACCAGCTCAAATAAGTGAAATAAGTTGAAACTGAATGAAACTAACCAAAAGTTGATTAGACGACTCACCCAAAGTAACCAATTCTATTAAAATTGATTACAACGTATCGAAACCGACTGAAACGACTAATATAAGCAGAGACTAAGTGAAACTAACCGGAAGTTGATTATACGACTAACGAAAACCAACCAAATTTAGTAAACTTAATTATAACTTTTCGGAACCGACTCAAATGACTAAAAAAAGTTGAGACTAAGTGAAACTAACCGAAAGTTGATTAGACGACTAACCAGAACTAGCCAAATCTAATAAAATTGGTTATAACGCATCGGAGCAGACTCAAATAACTAAAATAAGTTGAGATAAGTGAAACTAACCATACGTTGATTGGACGATTAACCAAATCTATTAAAACTGATTATAACGTATAGCAGCCGGCTCAAATAAGTAAAATAAGTTGAGACTAAGTGAAACTAACTGGAAGTTGATTCGACGAGTATCCAATACCTACTAACCGAATTTATTAAAATTGATTATAACGTATCGAAACTGACTAAAATAAATTGAGACTAAGTGAAACTACCCGAAAGTTGATTCGATGATTAACCAAGACTAACCAAACCTATTAAAATTGATTTTAACATATCGTAGCCGGTTCAAATGACTAAAATAAGTTGATATTAAGTGAATCAAACCGAAAGTTGATTCGCCGACTAACCAAAACTAACCAAATCTTTTAAAATTGATTATAATAACTCAATAGCTCAAATAAGTTGAGACTAAGTGAAACTAACTGAAATTTGAATTGACGACCAACCAAAACTAACCCAATCTCTTAAAATTGTTTATAACGTATCGGAAAGGTTTCATAAGACTAAAGTAAGTTGAGATTGAGTGAAAGTAACCAAAACTTGATTGGACGACTAACCAAAATTAACCAAATCTAATGAAATTATTTAAAACGCATCGGAACCGTGCAACGGAATATTATGTTAAATATATGTTATCAATTATTAGTCTACTCCGCTTCATTAATTCTACCTATTTAGCAGTGGTTTTCAATGTTTAGTATATTGATAGGCAGTTCAATGTTTAGTTGTTGCTTGAATGTTTCCTTAGTTTGACGCCGTGTTTCTTACAACGGCTGTCACGTATTTTGAAATGCCCAATGAAAAAAGCCATTGAATTTAAGTGGGTAGAATGTACAATTTTGAAAAAATTTGGTATCCTCTTGTGTGAAGACGTCGGCACGATGAGTGATAATAATTTTTGATCTCAAAATATCTTATTCATCCGGTCATCCCACATATTTTTCAATAATCCTTCCATTTTATAAATATATAATGAAAAATTGTTTCCAATTCACTTAGTAATATTTGGCTTTTGTAATGCATTTTCAAGTAATTGCGATTTCAACAATTGTAAAATTTTTTGGTGACCTTAGGGTTAAATACCGAATTTTTGGTGAATAGTTGCGTTTCTTATTGGTAAAATTCGTGTAATTTGATAATGGTTTAATCCAAATTTATTGAGAACGAAATTATTTCGTCGTTTTAAACGGTCACACACATTATTCTAGATATTTTCATTTAGATTTGACGATATTGTTTGGAAGATTCGCAGTGCAGATTTTATCTTTTCCTATAAAAGGTAGTAAATTGAATTTGTAGTAGAATTTCTCTGGGTTTCTCTGAGCAATATTGTTAGTTATAGTAACTTTTACGCTTTTCAGACTTATTTGATTACTTTTTCAGTTTATTTGTAGCTTTAAACTGTAATTGTTATTGCTTATCGTGTCAACGTTTGATCATTAATTTGCATATTAGAGAAGTTAAGCGCGTGTGAATTTACCTGTTTTAATTTTTTCTTTATCGTTTATCTTAGTTCCTATCTCAAAGCGAGATAGTAATAGTTATCTTATCTTTATCTTTGATTAATTGAGACGTAATTTACATCCAATTATTGTTTATGTGCCAAGGGCCATCTAACGTAAAGAAATTACCTATTTGGAGTCATTAGACTTGTTTATGAGAGGTTATACCTCGTTATTCCTATTTTTTTTTTTATTAAAGTCTAGTGATTTTCTATTTGAAGTTGCCGAGAGCCACTGTTGTACAAGTTTCATAATTTTTTCATAATTTTCTTCTCAATTTCTAATTTCCATCATCATTTCCTTTGAATTTCATATCTCTAATTAAAGAAAATAAATACCTTGAGTAACCGTAATTATTCATAGTGTCATTTAATCATAGTTATCGATAATTTTTGATGAACTTAAATTGTAATTTAAATTCTGATTATTTTTGCTGAATTTTCAAGTTGTTAGTTAAAACCTTGTATATCAAACTGAGGTCCACAGAATACTCTTCTGTATAATTTTATTAGCAGTATACACTGGTCTAAGGCGTTTATTATTTTTCTTTACATGTAAATACCGCTGGATGACGTTAACCTCTATTGTCCACGTCGCGCGTCGTGTCGCTGTGCCAGACCTGTCGAGGGAGAACCATACGCTAAGGCAACCCTTTTGAAGGCCTACAGAGCTCAAGTTAGCTAAACTTAGAATAGGCAGAAGCAGGTTTCTAGTAATGGTCCCAATACGGTTACATGGACATAGAATAATAGGACAAATAGGTCCGGAGTAGTAAAATCAAGTAAATTGCCTGTAAAAACCAATTAAATTTGTTAATCTTAAATAATAAAGTTAATTTCATTTTTATCATTTTGGTAAATTAAATTTTCAGTAATCAATTGTATTTTGTTATAATGGACATATTTTATGTTTATACAGTGGTAACACTGTTGGTGCACATGCGCACATAATATTCATATACATATATATATGGAATGTGATCTTCACACGGCCCTCACCTCATGTTTGTCTATCATGTAACATGTAACGTATATTTATATTTAAGTCTGTGACAATAAATTATCAAGAACAATGAACCCGTGAGTTTTACTCCACTCGACCATTGAGTCATTACATATTTGATTGCATTTGTAATCTAATTTTTAGTTAATTTTCGTTTTTACCATTTTTGTAAACTAAATTCTGAGTAATCAATTACATTTAATTGCATTTGTAATCTAATTTTAACTATGTTGAGGTTTGGAACCTTCGGCAACATGCACTATAACGGAATTTTATCCGCAATACCGAAACTGAATTCTTATTCTGTTTCGGTATTGTAGATAATACTCCGTTTTAATCTAATTTTAAGTCAATTTTCATCTTTATCATTTTTATAAACTAAATCTTCAGTAATCAATTATGTTCATAACTGCAGTGTACATACATGGTACCATAACTTGTAATTTAATCATATAGTTAATATATCATTTGTTTTTAAGTTGATTTGTTTGATTTATCGTAAGTTGCGCCGTATAAATTTTAGATCACCAGAGGAAAAATCTTAACCTACACCCTCAAATAAACTAAACAAGTTAACTTTTGCTCTATCTTTACAAATTGGCTGAGCTAGATATTCATTACAAAGTGCACAACACTAATTAGTTTAAACCGGTTCAGATGACTAAAATAAGTTGACACTACGTCAAAATTACCGAAAGGTGATTGGATGGTAAACCAAATCTAAAGAAATATATTAAAATTGATTATAGTGTATCGTAACTGACTTAAATAAGTTAAATAAATTGAGACCAAGTGAATCTATCCGAAAGTTGATTGGACGACTAGCCAAATCTATTGAATTGGTTACAACATATAGGAACCGGCTCAAATAAGTAAAATATCTTGAGACTAAGTGAAACTAATCGGAAGTTGATTAGACGACTAACCAAAAGAAACCAAGTTTATTAAACTGGATTATAACGTATGGGAATCGACTCAAATAACTAAAATAATTTGAAACTAAGTGAAGCTAACCGCAAGTTGTTTAGGCGACTAGCCAAAACTAACCAAATTTATTAAAATTGATTATAACGTATCAGAACCAGCTCAAATAAGTAAAATAAGTTGGGACTAAGTGAAACTAATCAAAAGATGATTAGACGACTAACCCAAACTAACCAAATCTATTAAAATTGATTATAACGTATGGAAACCGTCTCAAATGACTAAAATAAGTTGAGACTAAGTGAAGCTAACCGAAAATCGGTTAGACGACCAACCAAATCTATTAAAATTAATTGTATCGAATCGGAACCAGTTCAAATAAGTAAAATATATTGAGACTAAGTGAAACTAACCGATAGTTGATTAGACGGCTAACCAAAACTCACCAAATCTATTAAAATTGATTGTAACGTGTCGGAACCGATTCGAATAACTAAAATAAGTGGATACTAAGTAGAACTAACCGAAAGTTGATTAGATGACTAACGAACCAAAACTAACCAAATATATTAAAATTGATTTTAACGTATCAGAACCAGCTGTAAAATAATTTGAGGCTAAGTGGAACTAACCGGAAGTTGATTAAAGGACTAACCAAATCCAGTGCTGTGAATACCTTTGTACGAGCAGCAACGTTTGGCTACGCTCCCTGCGATTTCTAAAAATCAAGGGGCATCTAACTAACAATTTATTTAGTGATTCGTGTTATTGGTAAGTTGAGCATTTGCTATTTGTAGTGCCTCCATTGCCTTGCTTTTTCTCTTTGTTTGAAATAGGTTTGATTGAGTTTTAAAGGACTTCTTTTTTTTTGGTATTTCTTTCAATAAAATGACGGAAGGAAGGGGGCCGGATCCCCCTCCCCTCTCTTCCAGTAAAAATAATTTTAACGAGACTAGTATAAATTCCGATGCTTTGGATAGCAATAACGTAAATATTGTAAATAAAAAACAGGTTGAGACAGATAAACAAAATTTTAGAGATAACATTCTTTATTCCCCATCAGATAAGGGCCCATTTACTGTATATTTGGAAACGACTGAGAAAGTAGGATTTAGTACAGGCAAATCTAACAATATAAAAATAGCTAGGGAAATCTTTAATTTAAAATTAACAGATATTCGTAATATTGCCAATAAGGTATTAAACAGAATTGTAATACAATTTATCTCATACACGTCAGCAAACTCTTTATTAACAAATAAAATTCTTCTAGAAAAAGGTTACAAAATATTTATTCCCTTTAATTTCGTCACTGCAAAGGGTATAGTTAGATATGTTGATCACGATCTGTCTGAGGAAGAATTGTTGAGAGTGTGTAAAGCCAATGATGACATTCAGATTTTAAGCGTCAAAAGACTGAATAGAAAAATTATTAAAAACAACGAAACAACTTATGAACCTACGGGTACGGTGCTTTTCACTTTTAAAGGGGTACGTTTACCAAAATATGTAAGATTTTATTACCTTGAATTTCCCATTGCAGTGTATGTTTCGCCAGTCACGCAATGTTTTAGATGTTTAAGATATGGACATACCCGTAATACCTGTAAAGGAATAGAAAAATGTTTTAACTGTGCAGGGGAACTTCATACTCAAGAAGGTGAGAATTGCACCTATGAAACCAAATGCTTTTTTTGTAAAGAAAATCATAAATCAACTTTTAAAGAGTGTCCAGAATATTTGAGGCAAAAAAACATTAAGGAGCTAATGGCATTTGAAAATTTAACCTTTTATGAAGCAAGTAATTTATGTAAAAAGAATTATATCTCCAAAGGAGACTTTATATATAATCCAGGGGATTTTCCTTCTATCAAAAATGACAATTACATCAACTACTCTCAACAGTCTTCTGAGTCAATCATTGAACAGACAGAAAGACGGGCTCAAGCTTTTAGAAACAATCCTACGAAAAGATCATACCAACAAGTTATATTAGCTGATTCAAATAAGAAAAGAATGATTCATAAGGGCTATGATCGGAAAGCGCACGAAGATAAATTATTTTTCCCTAATTCTAGAACTGGAAAAAGCTCCACTCATTCAATACAATCTTTAGCACGAAATGTTTCTCAAAAAGAAATTATAAATAAGCCTGCAACCAGTGCATTTTCTAATATAAATCGATCGCAACATTCTAATATAGATTTTTCACAAATAATAAATTTCCTTAGACACACTTCAGAAAATAATAAAAACATTTGTTTACAGCTTCTCAGAACCGAGTTACAGTCTGGGTACATGGACTTAGATCGGAATTCGGAATCTGATAATGATTATTGATATGACTTAATCTTAATTAGTCTGACTATTAAATAATTTATGACAAACAAAAGCAAACTTAAAATAATACAATGGAACATCCGCAGTATACGATCTAACAGAGAAAATTTGCTCAATTTAGTAAGGGAAGAATGGCCTGACATTCTTTTACTCAATGAAACCTGGTTAAACCCTAATCATAATTTTACTTTAAATTCATATAATGTTGTTAGACAAGACAGACCAGATGGTTATGGAGGGGTGGTAACCTGTGCTAGAAATAACATTATCTTTTCGACGGTTAAAAAATTCGTATCTGATTCAATTCAATATATTTCTGTTAAAATTGGAGATATATTTATAATTAATATATATAGTAATGCTAATACTGCTTTTGATTTAAATTTTTTGGATTCCTTGATTAAAGATTTTTCAAATAAAAAAATAATCATTATGGGGGATCTTAACTCTCATCACCCACTATGGGATGAATCCCCTGTAAATGCAGGGGGAAAACTATTAAATGATTTCCTATTCAATAACGAGTTGGTGGTCATGAATGATTGTTCAAGCACCTTGTTGCAGAACAAAAACCATAAAGTTAGTTCAGTTGATTTAACAATTATCAGTAGCCAATTAGTAATTTACTCTCGTTGGAACGTCATTCGAGACTGCGGGAACAGTGATCATTTCCCCACTTCACTGAACATTCAATTAAATAATGATCAATCCTTCAGTTCTTCTTTTAGTGGATCATATCAACTAAGAAATTGTAGACGGGCTAATTGGGATCTATATTATGAAAAGGTTTTGGCTGACATAGTAATAAGAGATAATATTTTAAAATATGATAACTTAATTGAGGTTTTAAATTTGGTGGCAGATGAGACTATACCAAAAAAAACGTATGGTATTCCTAATAGGATAGGCAACCCCTGGTGGGATGAAGAATGCAAGGTTTGGGTAACAGAAAGGAAAAGAGCGCTTGAAGATTTTGATAAATTACCATCTATGGAAAATTTTATCACAGCTAAGAAAATTATAGCAAAAACAAGGAGAAATTTGCGTGTTAAAAAAAGGGAAAAATTTATGGTTTTTTGTCATTCCTTGAACAGGAATTCTAACATAACATATGTATGGAATAAAATTAAAAAATTTGCAAATAATGCTAAAACTAAATCTAAGGAATTTATTATTGATGATGTCGTAAAAAAATCTATTCTAAATGAAATGGCCACAATCAATATAGACCCATCTTTTCATTTATTGCAAGTTGGTTCATTTAATAATATCCATCTTTTTAACATTTATGAATTAAATTATGCCTTGCAAAATAAAAAATATTCAGTCACAGGCATCGATGATATTGCATATTCCATGCTTAAGAATTTACCATTAAGAGCAAAACAAATTTTGCTGGATTGTTTTAATAAAATTTTGGTAGAAGAAGCAATACCAGAATCTTGGAAATATTTGAATATTATATTTTTTCCTAAACCTAACAAAGATCCAACGCAAGCGGTAAATTATAGACCAATAGTATTGGCTTCTTGTGGTTGTAAAACTTTGGAGATAATGATTAAGAATAGATTAGATTGGCATTTAGAACATCATAATTATTTCAGTAACGAACAATTTGGGTTTCGTAAGGGAAGGGGGATATATGATTGTGCGGCATACTTAACCTCATTTATATACAATGCGTTCCTGACCTCAGAAACAGTTTTGGCAGTCTTTCTGGATATCAAGGCAGCGTACGAAAATGTGAATATCTATAAACTCTATAATGAAATTAATATCTTGAAAATTCCCATTGAATTAAATAACCTAATTCATAAAATTTTAAGAAATAGACTGATTCATACCAGAAAGGACGACGGTTCATTCATGGGTCCTTTCTTAGTCACTAAAGGGATCCCTCAAGGTTCACCATTGAGTACGATTCTCTTTAATATTTATTTAACAGAGCTTTTTAAATTGAATCTTGGCGAAATTAAAATAATAGGTTATGCTGATGATTTAGTGTTATTCATTAAGGGTTTCAATATCGATGCTATGGCGCTCAAAATGAACTTAGCATTAGAAATGGTGAATAATTTTCTCAGGAAAAGAGATTTAACTTTGGCTCTAAATAAATGTGAAGCAGTATGGTTTACTAAGGGTAGAAGAAAATCATTACCCCCCCCAATTAAAATTGATAATAAAAAAATAGAATATAAATCTTCAGTTAGATACCTAGGTTTTCATTTACACGAACACCTTAAGTGGGACATACATATTGAGTACACAATTAATAAAGCAAAAAAAGGTCTTAACATTCTGAAGGCTATTTGTAGAGTATGGTGGGGAGCAGACCCTGCTACATTATTAACAATTTTCCAAGCCATGGTGGTCTCGCATTTAGATTTTGGGTCAATTCTTATTAAACCAGGTAGTCAAAATAGTTTAAAAAAATTAGATGCAATTTTTTATGAAGGTTTGCGTATTTGTTTGGGCTGTATGAGATCTACACCAAGAGCAGCGCTTTTGGCAGAAGCCTCTACTGTTGATTTGGAGCAGAGAAGGAAAAATTTAACCATTAAATTCATAACCAAAATTATAAGCATTCAAAATCACCCCATTCTAAAGATCATACTGGAGAGTCGTAATTTTCTGTTACATAAAACAGGTTTTATTAATAAAAATAAGGTGACATATCTGATAGAAATGGTAGGAGAATTCTTATCTTACTTTAACAAAATTTATAAATCTGGCAACCTCCCATGCTATGAAATAGATTATGAAAATCTGATTTCCCCTATCAAAATAGTCAACTGTAATATAAACAAACATGAATTAATGATTAAAGAAAAATTTAAACCAATCATAGAAAAGTACAATAATTCTTTTACCTTGATATTTACGGATGCTTCCAGAAAAGATAATAGGGTTGGCTATGGTATTACGATTCCACAATTAGACTTTAAATTCCCATCAAGGCTTAATGATCTTCTAAATATCTGTAAGGCAGAAATAATTGTCATTCATGAAGCTGTTAAAATTGCTATTAAAAAGAATATTAAAAGAGTTATTATCTTTACGGACGCTAAAAGCGCTATACAAAAAATTAACAACAATTTACACAACGCTAAAGCAGATCACCTGACTCTAAGAACTAAAAGGTTAATATTATTAGCTAATAAGAATGGGTTTGACATCAGGTTGAGTTGGATTGCGGGACATTCTGACATTGCTGGAAATTCAGAAGCAGATACATTGGCTAATGTTGGTAGAATACTGGTGATACCCAAAGCAATGGAGTTGGACTCCAATGAAATTTACATTTACATTAAAAATAAGCTATATGTTGATTTTAAGACAAATTGGTCAATGGCTATGCATAATAACAAGCATCGCTACCTTAAAGTTCAATCTTTTTTTCCTAATAAAAAATGGTTTTCCTCTATGACATTCAAAGATCGAAGACATATCACTACCATTATCAGAATGTGTACAGGTCACTGCTTAACGGGAGAATTTTTACACAAATTAAACCTCAGAAATGATCCTCTATGTGAATGTGGGATGATAGAAGACATTAATCATATATTTTTTGAATGCCCTATCAACTATATGCCTAATTTGGACTTATATAAAGAATTTACCAACATGAATTTTCAATTACCTATTTCTACTCAAACAATTATAACTAAACCTTGCATGGAGTCAATCAAACTAATAATTTGTTTTCTAAATTACAACAAGATTAAATTATAATGCTCAGCTTATTGGCCCAATATCCTTTGTGAGGTCTTGAATGTTTGCCCTATATTCCTATGTTGTATTGTTCCTACTAATTTTAGCCTCATATATTTTTTCTACAGTGTATATATACATTTCTATTGATTCACAGCACTTTCAATCTTCTGTTCAAGAAACAAGTTAGCTTACATTTACGCAAAACTCGGGAATCACCAGGGGCTCAGGCCCGACTTACTGGAGGTTCTCACCGAATACAAGGCCCTTCAAACTGAAATAACGTGTAACGCAAGCAGAAGGGTAGCTCTGTCTCTGCCTAAGCGCCGGACGAAGGGTGTGCTGGCAAATTGCCTAGTTGCAGTGCCATACAACCCCCATGTAGGGGGTACTACAAGACAAGACTAACCAAATCTATTAAAATTTATTATAACGTAACGGAACCGGCTCGAAAATATGAGAAATGTTGAGGATAAGTGAAACTAACCGAAAATTGATTACACGACTAACCAAAACTAACCAAATGTATAAAATTGATTATAACGTATTGGAACCGACTCAAATGACTAAAATAAGTTGAAACTAAGTGAAACTAACCGCGTTAGATCGGGGATTGAGAGACGAATCGAATGCAGTTTTTACAACCACCACGAATGTTATGAATTGTAAAAACGATCGAAACTTGAAGTAATACGCATTTAAGTGGTATATTTTGTTAAATTAAACATGCGTAATCTGCTAAAAGTAATTTTTTACATTTTTTTTTGTTTTTTTTTATGGCAGTGGCACACACACTAAAGGTAGATCCTATGGCGCTCGACGAGCGGTGTGTGTGCGAAGATGTTGATTGACACGGTTCTTGAATATTTGTAGGTTGTAATTAGTTGGAAACAGATGTCCTGGAAGTGAGTTCTACAGTGATGCAGTGCGCCAGACAAAGGAGTTCTGGTAAAGCGATGTTCTAGGTGTTTCTAGTTGTACGACGAACTGGTGCGCTCCTGCCGTCTGTCGGGACTGTCTGACAGGAGTTGCCAGGGGCGGGATTATGTGGGCCAAATCCTGGGAACATCTGCCGTGAAAGTATCTGTAAAACAGAGACATCTCGGCCACATGTCTGCGATGTTCCAGACTATCCAGATTCCGGGTCAATTCCGGATCGCCGACGAGACGCACAGCCCTCTTCTGAATGAAATCCAGCAGCTTTAGGGTATGGTTTGGTGCGGCACCCCAGATATGTGAGCAATATTCTAAGCACGGTCTCATTTGCGCTTTGTACAGCAAGAGCAACTGCTGCTGTGTATAGAGTTTTTTGTTGCGAAATAGCGCACCAAGCTTCTGGGAGGCTGATTTTGCGATGTTAGCAACATGGTCATGCCATGACATATTGCTGTTGATCGCGACACCCAGCAGCCCGATTGACGAGAATGAAGGAATGGTCGATCCTGCCATAATGATGTCAGGGCCCGCTGTGTTGGCCCTCTTAGTAAACGTTGCTGCTTGGGTCTTTGCTGCATTGAACTGGCCCAAATTTCGGTCGCCCCAAGTTTAAACTTTCTCCAGGTCTTGATTAATTGCTGTAATCTGCTCCTGTCTGCGGTGATGAGTCTCAGTCGCTGGTAAGGGTTTTTCTGATCTAAAGTGGGAGACAAGGGTACTGTCATCTGCAAAACTGTAAACAGGATTATTCGTTTCGATCAGCAGGTCATTAATATAGATGAGGAACAGAGTTGGTGAAAGTATTGCGCCCTGAGGCACGCCCGCGTTGATGGTGAATGTGTCCGAGATGTGTCCATCGACTGCAACATGTAGGGATCGGTTCTTAAGGAAACTGGCCAGCCAGCTGCAGAGACAGGCGGGCAGTCCCAAGGACGGCAGTTTGTTGAGCAGTCCGTCATGCCAAACTCTGTCGAATGCCTTTGAAATATCCAACGCAATCGCTCGAGACTCTCCGTAGTTTTCAATTACCCTACTCCATATATGAGTGACATAGGCCAATATATCTCCTGTCGATCTCTCTTTGCGAAAGCCGTATTGATTATCGCTGATTATTCTGTTGCTCTCGAGGTACTTGAGTAGTTGCTGGTTAACTACACGTTCCATGACTTTGGAGATTATTGGAAGCAAGGCAATCGGGCGATAGTTTGAGGGCGTGGTTTTCTTGCCTTTTTTTGGAATAGGTTGCACTCGAGCGACTTTCCAAGAGGATGGGTAAATCCCTTTTCTGTAAGAAAGAGAAAAAAGCCTGGAAAAAACAGGTGTTAGTTCGTTGGTGCAGTTCTTTAGCACGATGGCAGGTATTCCGTCCGGTCCTGATGCCTTTTGCGTATCTAGTTCTTTAAGGATTTTGCGAATATCACGATGAGAAAACTTGATTTCTGCCATGGTGGTGTTGATGTTCGGTACAGTGGGGAGAGTCTTGCTTTGGGGCACGTCTAAGGTAGAGTGCGATGAAAACATTTTGGCGAGCATGTCTGCTTTTTCTTTGGCTGTAGTCGCCGTGATGCCACGTTCGTCCGTCAAAGGTGGGAGAGACGTTTTTGTAAAGTTGTTACTTACTGCCTTTGCTACCGACCAGAAATTCCTGGAGCCACTGGGGCATTGCAAAAGTTTATTCCTGATCCTTTGATTGTGTTTGTCCTTAGTTTCGTCGATCACACGCTTGCACTCGTTTCTCGCTTCGATAAAATAATTGCGATTTTCAGCGGTCTGATTTTGCTGCCAGTACTTATAGGCTTGCTGTTTCCTTCCTACAGCTCTTTCGCATCTTTTGTCGAACCAGGGCTTTCCTTTTGATGGTAACTTGATGGAATTTGGGATGTATGCTTCCATTCCTGGGGAGATTACTTGCATGATCTCTTCGCAGCAGTCTCACGGGTCGTCAGTGGCAAAGCAGACGTCGAGCCAAGGAAAATCTAGGTAAAACTGCCTCAGATCGTCCCAGTTTGCAGAATTGCAATGCCAGATTTTGCGAGGCAATGGTGGATCCTTCTGTATGAGTGGCAATTCACAAACCGTTGTAATAAGTTTGTGGTCGGAGGTACCTAATGGCGGACCAACTGTAACCTTGTACTGGTCAGGATTGGTGGTCAGAAAAAGATCCAGGAGGGCGGCGAATTCGCCCCTCTCTGAGATTCGAGTTGGTTCGTCTACAAGTTGAGTAAGCCCGCAGCTGATGGCAAATGCTTCAGCCTCTCTACCTTCGTTGTCGGTCTTGTTGTGATGTTTGAGCCAGTTGGTGTTGTGGGCATTGAAGTCTCCCAGAACGATTATTTCTGAACTGGGGTGATCGACCTGTATTGAGTCAAAGATGGTAGCTAGTGTTGAGAACAAGCTTTGGTAGGCTCTATCGCTCGGAGGGCGATAGAGACAACATATAAACTTGGTTAATCCCTTGGCGGTGAATTTGAGCCAAGGTTGTTCGGTTCTAGTGTTTCCTCGCGGTGACATGAAAGGTCGCTTCGGACAAAAAGGCATATTCCGAACTTATATCTAAATCGGGTATGTAAGTCGTAACCAGGATAGAGGTAGTTCACTGTTGTTGTTGTAGAACATACTTGTGTTTCTGTAAGGGCTAATATGTGTGGTCTATTTGCTTGTAGATGTTGGTGTACCGAATTTATGCTTGTATTTAGGCCTCTTATGTTGCAGAAATCTATTCTAAATTGGTTCGGTATCTTTGTTGTCTGTGAAATGCGGAATGAAGGGCTCCCAGGGCCACCCAGCGCCCGGAGATCCGAATGGCCGGGGAGTTTACCTCCGGAATATTTTGATCCTGGAAGCACCATCATGTCCATATATTCCTACTGTGAAACCCGGGATCACCAGCGCGGAAGCGGAACGTGATTTGGGAAAACCACTTAGCGCTCCCCAATTCTGGTGGGGTGGTCTTTCACCGGACGATGCGAGTAGGCTTATGCATCTACCACCTAGGGCCGCTTCCACTCGAAGCATCGGCCTCAGACTCATTCCTTTGGCGGTCCCTAGTCTGACAGGGGTAAAAATGGGGTTTGTTGGATCACTCCCCAGTGATCCCAGTGATTAGATTGTGTTAAGAGTGGGTGAGGGTAACTTTTAGTTTCTCACGACAGACTAGTCGTGTCATATCGTTAGAGCGAGGAATGTCGGACGAATCAAATGCAAATGGTCGTTTGCTTTTTCAACCACACTTATAACGTTACAAAGTGTAAGGAAGAACGAAACTTCAAGTAATATGCAGATGTTTGTTATACTTTGGTAAAGTAAACTTACGTAATCTAAACTGATCTCACTCAAACTTCTATCAACTATTATATTTCCACACAATTATTAGTTCTCAGATTTCAGATTTAGTAAGCGTTGCATTCTGCTTCGGCATTTTCAATGTCTCCCCCGGTTGCATCTTTGTGAAGGACTATGAATTTTTTTTATCTTAAACCAATTCTCAAGATTTCCTTGTGATCAAATGTATCTATACGCAGTCTCTAGTTGTATATCAAAATTTATTTCATCAGTTGGCCTGAGAAAAACCTATAAAATGAAAAAGCTATAATTTAGGTTACGACATAATATATAACAATAAATTTGTTAGAATCACGTGAAAAGAATCATTAACATCAGAAACACATGTTACTAGTAGGTAAATGTTTAACAAAAAAAATCATTCAATATTGATTCAATACATTTCTGTAACCGTTTTCTCATCTGATTAATTGCACCCTTGATTGGATTTACATTTCTATTATTGTGCGTTGCTTCTTCCAAGTTTTCCCATGTTGCCTAATAGACAGACTTGAGGTACAAACTGTTCGGTGGCCATTCATCTGGAGAAATAAATGCGGCACACTGTTGTCTTAAAAAATTAATGGTATATTGTGATCGATGCGCAAGAGTGGACGATTTCAATATCGTAGCAGTATAACCTAGAATTAATTTTTTCATCCATATTTATGAAAATTATAGTTATTTTCCCTAGTTTGGAGAGCCCAAGAGAAACCATGGCGCCTCCCGGAACAAAGTGTCCTTGTTCAATAGGTAGCCTAGCTGCAGTTTTTTTTCTTGAAACATGTTATATAACCTGTTGCTTTGGAAATTTTCGGTGATCGCAGGTAAATATTTAACAGAAATCCTCGCTATGAATTCTCGAATGCGCGTGAAAGAATTAAAATGCATGATAAATAAACGTACTACACGATATCGTGTTTATTCAGCTCTAGGATGGAACTTTACTAGCATAATAATTTAAAGGTGTATAATATTTTGAAATATTGATATCAATAATATTCTTCCCAATATTATGGATTTACCTTTACATAAAGGAATCTAAAATGTTATAGAATAATTACTATAGATAAATTATAATTTGTTACATTCTAGATATTCGCACTAGGGCAGCAAATTTAGTAATAATATCTGGCGTTACAGATAAGATCGGATCCCATAAAAAGTTAGGCAATAATATTATTGTAATGATCATCATTAAGAGGGTTGCTATTAATATCATAAAATTCTCATTTCTACTTCACTTATTTGTCAATGAAACTAACTGAACAACACAATACAAAATACAAAACAAAATATTTTATAGAATATAAAAATTTCAAAAGTAACTTAAACTATTCAAAATTGACTCAAAGCAAAATAAATAATTAAAAAGAATAAAAATAAAAATTAAAGGTAATATTACAAAAAAATCAACACATATTCATATTAAGAAAGCCAATATCATATGACAAACGATAAAAAAATTAAAAGTTTGTATTTAAAAAAAGATTGTTGACAATTACCCCTTGAAGACCAAACGTCGGATTCCAAACAAGGTATCTACCATTGGATAGAGAAGAAAAAGTTGCAATGAAAAAGTTCAATTCAATTTGAAATCCGTTTTTAAATAAACTTCTGAAAAAATTAAAACGATTATTCAAAATTTTGTTTTTTTTTTTGGCTATCTCCGGAATCCCTCGGAATTTTAAAACTTTCATAACGGCATATTATTGGGCACCTAAATGTGCAATTTTTCCTTAACTTCATCGACACTGTATCTCTTACGAATGTCGAGATACCGATACATAAACTCAAATTCAACCCACCCTGTACATCAATCGAAACAACTTTTAGCACCACAACTACAAAAAATACATTATAAAATTTTCATTATATTTGCAGCTTTATTATGGCTTAATTATTTATCCATTATTAACAACTGAACCAGAGCAAAATTTCTTTTTCATAATATCTCTCTGAAAAATATCATTTTCGACTTCCCTCTAGAGCAAAGAAAAGTTTTCCAGTGAGGGCGCACGGGAAAAGTTTTCCCGTTCTCTATTTTCAAGTCCTAAATTTGCAGTTATTTAGTTACAATATAAGCCATAAAGTATAGCAATTTGGGTTAAAATTAAACAGCGATGTCATATATGAAATTAATTTAATACATTTTAGCATAAATAGTCTAATTTTGAAGCAAAATTATTTTATTTATTCTGACCTCACTTGTCACAAATACTTCAAAAGTAGCTGCCTATTTAAAAACAGTAATGAATAAAAATACATTTCCTTCGCAACGCTTGATAAATATTAGATAGATACCTGTTTCTTGCTTTTCTTCGAAGTTTGACGTTTGCGTACATTTAAATTCAAAATGTATTATAACATGATTTTGGGTACATAAAATAATAATAATTTTATGTTTATGTTTTGAGTTTATTTGAGGTATTATGAAAAATATCGTTAATTACACGTCCAGAAACAGCTTTTCCCGCGCTTGCACCACTATGCCTCACACCAGAAACTGTCGTGCGCGCACCGGAAAAGCCTAGTTTCCGGATTGGTAATGAAATATACTATTACCGATCTTGTGAGTACTCTATTATAAAATTTCTATATATACCGGTCTAAAATTTAAAGATGCAGCTTTAGTAAATAAAAATATCAAACAATACACTTTTATTTCAATGTAGTCGTGTACGATAAAAAAAGAAACGGGATTTTAGTGTTAAAATTTCAGCTTGTCCTTGCTCAAGTTTTGTAATAATTATTCATCACAATAAGTTGCTTGTTATTATTTTTTCGGAACAATGATTTGCATTGTCATATTTGAATATTCCGTGTCTACCTTAAATTACATTTGTTGCCAAACGATTGTCTTTTTTTGAGAAAGATGTTGCCGTTCGTCGTTGATAAATCCTCTATAACTTACCTGGTTTTCGTGGTTATTAAAACACTCCTAGGTCGGTCGTTCTTCATTTAGTTGCAATGGACGTATAAAAATTCTTAATAAATAATAATCTCATCTGCAGAGGGCCACACGACGAATATTGTTTGTAGTTCTTAATAACAAATTACTAGTATTACGTACACTCACTGTGTAAGGGCTCACACGATATATTGCACAATAAGGCTTAGTGCATTCGTTTTTATTTTTAAAATCGTCATAAATCGTTTGAAAAGTGTCGCTGAGCTTTCTCCGTGCTTCTCGATACTCATCAAAGCCTGTATCAGCAAGACCTTTCAAAATTTTTGCTTGTGCTCGATCCATTCTGCTTCTACCTAGAATAATGATATCCCAAATATTCTACAGAGCTAATCCACCTCCTGATTCTTCTTTCGCCCAGGTAGAAAATGATATAGAAAATTACTTATGATTAGTGACCCAATTTAAAATCTCGGACTTTGATAATAAGTTCATAAAAGTTCTAATTCTGCACAGATTGGTTTCCTGATCGGGAGTTTTAATCCAGCAGTTTTAGGGTGAGCACAGGTGCTGCACCCCAGATGTGTGAGCAATTTTCTAAGCACGATCTCATTTCCGCTGTGTAGAAGAAGGGCAGCTGTTGCGGTGTATACAGCTTTTTACGGCGAACTAGCGCAGCAAGCTTCTGCGAGGCTGATTTCACGATGTTAGCAACGTGGTCTTGCCAGGACATATTGCTGTTGACCGAGACACCCAGTAGTTCGATTGGCGAGGATGAAGAAATGGTCGGTACTGTCATGATGATATTAGGACCCGCCGTATTGGCTTTCTTGGTAAACGTCGCCCCAGGCTCGAACTTTCTCCATGTCTTGATTAATTTTTGTAATCTGCTCCTATCTGCAGTGATAAGTCTCAGTCGCCGGTAAAGGTTTTTCTGATCTAAATTGAGAGACAAGGGTAATGTCATCTACAAAACTGTAAGCAGAATTAATGGTTTCGATCAGCAGGTCATTAATATAGATGAGGAACAGAGTTGGTTAAAGTATTGCGCCCTGAGGCACTCCCGCATTCATAGTGAATGTGTCTGAGATGTGTCCCTCAACTGCAACGTGTAGAACTGGCAAGCCAGCTGCAGAGGGACGTTGGCAGCCCGAAGGCTGGTAGTTTGTTGGGCAATCCTTCATTCAAATCTCTGTCAAATGCCTTCGGAATATCAAACGCAATCGCTTGAGATTCTCTATAGTTCTCGATTGCCCTACTCCATACATGAGTGACATAGGCCAATATAGTCTAAGATTCGGTATTAGAAATATATATCCTCATCTGTTATTTGACGATGACAAAGATTATATATTAGATAATATATAGACTGATAAATCTCAAATGGGTTGCATAGCTAATTTTAAAATTCTTTATTGCTTTCTTTGATTTGGTTTTATTCCATCGGGTGTGATTACATGTCCAAGGAATTCAACAGTTTTTTTCAAAAATAAAAATTCCGACTTATCCAATTGAATTTTCATACTGAAAGAAATAAGTCGTTCAAATACTAATCTTAGAGAGTCTATAATGTTCTTGAAGGCTAGTAGAGTAGATGATAATATCTACCAAGCAGATTTTTCCTTGTAATCCGCGTAAGACATTGCCCATTGCACGTTGAAACGTGGAAGGAGCATTTTTTAATCCAAACGGCATACGTGTGTACTCGTAATGTCCGTTCTCTACGTTAAATGCTGTCTTTGGAATGCTTTTCGGATCCATTTCAATCTGGTGAAAACCACTTGCCAGGTCAAGCGCAGTGAAATATTGGTATTTTCCCAGTTTATCTAAAATGTCCGAAATATTTGGTAATGGATATCGATCATCCGTTGTTTTTTCGTTCAATTTCCTGTAGCCGATTACTAGTCTCCATTTCTTTTGTCCTGATGCGTCCATTTTCTTAGGGACGATCCATATTAGTGAAGTCCACGTAGAGCTAGAGGGAATGATTTTATCACGTGACATTTGCTCTATTTGATTATTTACTTCGTTCTTATGTACATAGGGATATCTGTAACTTTTTGTATGCACTGGAATTTCATCGGTGGTGTTAATGACATGCTTAACTTGATTTGTGAATGTTAATATGTCTCCAGGCTTATACAGAATTTTATCAAATTTCTTTAGAAGTTTAAATAGTGTATTTCTTTCATCTGAGTTTAAATGCTCATGTCTAATTAAAGTTCTGAAATCTATATCTTCAGTAGTCTGGTTTTGTTTTACTCCGTTATTATTTCGAAATTAAATAATTCGTAATTATTTACTACAGTTCGTTCCATTAAGAGACCATCATTTATGTTACAGTTAATTACGATAGTTTTATCAGAATGGTTGAAAATATCGACTATATAAGATCCATTATTAATACTTATAAGGGTAGATTGTATTTCGATTTCCTCGTCTCGATAATAGGGTACCATCCATGTAGTATTATTTGGTTTGTCTTAAGGGTAGTTTTGTGTGTAGTTCTAGGGGGTATTTCGATTTTATATTGCTCAAAATTCTGTCTGTATTGTATTGATTTTTGATATTTTGATATTTTAAGTCAATATTTAATTTTAGTTTGCAAAGGTCTTTAATTCCCAAAATTCCACCAAAGTATTCGTGGAATGGATAGAGAATGAATTCTATTGGTTCCGTTATACCGTAGCATAAAAATAAGGGAATGTTTGCTTTACTTGTGGCTTTTTTAGATCCGGCACAAGTTTGAAGGGTGCTTATATATGGCTTAGTTAATTCAGGAAAAAAGGTTTCAGCTAATGAAGGTCTAAGGAGAGATGCATGAGAACCAGTATCGATAAGTAGTCTAATATTATAGTTAGGGACTTTGATATAGGGTAGTTGGTTTATTTGAAAGCTATTTAAGCTTAGGCAAGGTTTTTCTCATCCGAGGCATGTAATTGAAAATTTTCCAATTGTTCAACTAATGTTTCCTCAGAAGGTTCTAGTTCCTCAGGATCTAGAGCATCTTATGTATGGTAATAGTTACTACATTAATTTTCGTTTTCCTCAGTAGAATTGAATTGAGGGTCGTAGCATTCATTTTCTAGATGGGTTAATTCCTGAAATTAATAATGAGGTCTTCCTGAAGTTTGGAATTGATTTTGAAATGGTCTTTGTTGAGGTTTCATTTGGGTTAGATTCTTTTGAATCGTGCTTACGCCAGACATTGGTTGTAGGTATTGTCGCCTATTCCTTTGATTAGGGGTAAATGGCGGAGGAATGTGCCTTTGGTTAGGGTTAAATGGTGGTTTTTGTATTTGTGTCTGATATTGCATATTATTTGGCACATTATTTCGAATATTATTTGAGACATTATTTGGGCGACTATTTGGACCATTATATGGAAATCGTCCAATAGGTGTCATGTTCGGTATTCTAGAGAAGTTCATAAAGGACTGATGAGTTGGTGACCTTTGAAAATTAATTGGCGAATGATTTGGTGTTCTAGAATTTTGTTTAGTTTGGTGATGTAAATAGTTATTTTTAAAATAACTTTGATTTGTTAATATTTCATAATTGGTAATTATATCAATTGCATTGTCTAAGTTTTGCATATTCGTTTTTAAATCACTGGAAATATTAGCTAAAAGATTTTGATTAGCGGTTAACTCATTTTGTGAGATTAATATAGCTCTAGCTTCGATATTGTGAACTTCATTACATATTTTAGTATCTATTTGCGTAACTAAGGCTTTGCGTCTTTGAATATAATCTTGATTAGATTCATTCTTTTTCGTTAAAAATATTATTTGTTATTGTAAATTAGCTCTGGTAATTGGATCACTGAATTTTTGTTGTAAAGCTATTTTAATTTCTTCCCAGGCTAATAAATCTGAGCGAGTAAGTGAAAAGTCTTCAGGTGGTCCTACAATTTTTTATTTTAGAGCTAATAAAACATATTCTTGTTGCGATACATCATTAGAGAAATATCTAGTATGAAAGGTGTTTATTTGATTAATAAAAATTCTAAACGGGATGGCGTTCCATCAAAAGTTTTCAATAGGGTAACGGTAGATCTCAAAGTGTCAGCCATTTCTATCAAATTACTACAACTACTTAATGGTAATTCATTTATATGGTCACTTATTCTAATAGATTGATCTTCAATATGGTTACTTATTCTAATAGATTGATGTTCAGAATTATTAAAAGGATTTTCAAAGAATAATTGATCAAATCAATCACTTAAACTAGATTGGTTACTTGTAGAAGGTTTAGAATGATGAAAAGTTTGTCCTTCTTTAAAATTCCTCTTTGGGTAAGTAATATCTCCTAATAACTTCTTCTATTTTTTTCATTTCATTTCTAACTAACAGGTTGTGCAACTATAAGAATTCAAGATGACTTACAAGACAAGACTTGATTCCAGTTTTCTTCCTGTATCACACAATGAAATAGCTTAGGAGATACACTGCTCGGGTCACTCGCTGCCTGTAGTGGACACTAGCATAGGCCAATTTGTCCTACTGACGATCGTTCTGGCGTACCATAAAGCGATGCATCAGAAGTCACAAGATGCTTGACTGAGTTCTTGAAGTTCTTCTTGATCCTTTCTTAATTGTTGAAACAAAGGGTAGTGCACTGGTTGATCATTTTAATAAATCTCGTACAGGGTATCGCACTGTACTCCGAGATTCCGATCTAATAAACGCACTCCGAAAGAATCCTACCGACTGCGCCAATTTTATTTACTTTCCAAAAATTTTTGTTTTTAAAAAGTTTTATTTCGAGTTACAAGTGTTCAGTACAAAGCTTTCTTAATGACTAACCTACATTAGGCATGCTACGTATATATGAAGACCTCGGTGCAAAAACCGGACAAGTCCATTTTTGGTCGAAATGGCGTTTTCCGTTAAATTATATGCATTAAAACATCGCCGATCGATTGGTATAAGAATCAGCTAAGTCCAATGAAAAATAACGTAAATATACATCTTTAGGACTTGGCCGCGGCATTCTTGGGTGCAAGAAACAGCCAAGTCCTGGGAACATCTGCCGTGAAAGTATCTGTAAAACAGAGACATCTC
>MU183661.1:0-23504 GCA_016904865.1 Pissodes strobi | reverse complement strand
CTAACTCCATCCAGAGTTCCCTTGCTTTTTTAAATGTGAAGGTACTTGTAAAGCGCCCACTTCTTAAATCTGGTTGTTTTTTCATTAACTCCACTAATAGGTCTTTCTGAGTTTTATTTATTGGCAATTATCGTTTTTTTTTTGGTGTTTGCTCGGTGGTTTGATCCATATTGGAAAAATTTATTTAAAAAAAGAAAATTTTACAATTAAGCCGATAAAACAACAAAATGCAAATCATAAAGTCAAAGAGTTAGGTTAACAGAAACAGACGTAGGTTTGTAGCATTGACGTAATATACAACAAAAATGTTAAAAAGGTCTACTAAAATAGTTCTAATATACCACTTAAGTTTGGCAACATCGCTATGCAAACTTATGAAAATGCAATCGTTCAAGAATACCGAATAAAGCGATCGAGGTAAACCGATCGGTGGTGGGATACTTCCCATCACATAGTGGAACTTTCACATCTCGCAACTTGGAGAATAGGGGTCCAGAGGGTTTGCAATGGAAGTTTTTTCGCATCGTTGCTCATGAGTTGGCTTAAAGAGGAAATGAAGGGGCTTTAGCCTGCGTGGAATAATTTGTAGAAGAAAAGGGTCTCAAGCAAGGAAAGTGCGCGCATTGAATACATGTTCAGTGTTTCTAAAATTGCTCAAAGGGGTTCCAAAAAATTGACAGACAGAAAGAGGCTAATACCAAATATAACCAATAAAGAAATATGCCCAGTAGCAACCGAGGCAACCTCCTAAAAACCAATCGTTTATTTTTAACGCCCAATCTAAACTGGCAACAAGTTAATTTCAGAAGTTGGTACAAAAACACTCCGGTTGGGCAAATTACGGTCTCGTCTTGGTTGATATCGTAGGCATTATCAATTGGTGTTGACGTCAAAAAGGTCAAAATAACAAATCACCCTGCCAAAGCCACCGCACGCCGTTTCAAATTTAGCCAAAACAGGAATTGGTGAGCAGCAATTGATTAAAATTACAAGACAAGGAGATAGTCACTCAATAAAACCATATCTGCAAATAGATTCAGGTCACCTTCAGGAAACAATTAAGGAAATGAGGTCTGCTTCAACGTCCATAAAGTGAAGTCAAGACCCTCTAAAGCAAGAATAAGCAGCTGCTTCCAATCAATCTGATATAATATACAATAATTGCGCCTTTCACATAAACAATAATTACAATAGTGAAAATAATCAAAATAACCTAAATGATAATTGATTTTATTAAGTGAGTATCTGTCATATATTCAACTACTTTAATAAATAAAAATAAAATAAAGGCTGGTTCTTTTCATTATTTTTTTAACAAAAAAAATGTTTATGAAAAATAACTTAAAAAAAGACGTAATTAAGATTTCTCAATCATACTACCTATACGATTTCTTCTAGCATGCAATTTTAGGTCTTAGCATAATACATTTTTCATGTTACTTAATTTTGGATTACAACATTTGGTAGAAAGTTTGTTTCTAATTTTTCTATAGTGCTACTAAATGCATTGTGATGTTGTAATAGTAAGTTAAAATTGAGAGCTACAATTTTTTTTAATATCGATTGTAGTTCAAAAATACTGTTCTAATATTTAACAGAGCTCATTTTTGCATTATAATATGTATAATTTATTTTATTACAATTATTGGTAGAAAATTATAAATTTATTGGTTTTTCATATATAAGTTTCGGTTTGTTCCAGTGGATTTCTACTTATTGAAGTTACATGGAAATACCATTTTAAGACTTATCCAATGTTGGAGTTTGGAACCTTCGGCAACATGCACTAAATCGGAAATCGGAGTTTTATCCGCAATACCGAAACAGAATTATTGCACTCGACGCGCGTTTCGCTAACCATGTTAGCATCATCAGGTGATGATTAAAAACTGTACGTTTTTGGTTAAAAACTCACAGTTTTTAATAATTTCCTGATGATGCTAATATGGCTAGCGAAACGCGCGTCGAGTGCAATAATTCTGTTTCGGTATTGTGGATAAAACTCCGTTTTAGTTAAGACTTATCGTATATTATTTAGTTTTAAATAAGCTCTATGATAGTACAATTGGAAAATTGTGTGTTCTAGATTTTATTATATTTGGAAGCCATATATTTTTTTAAATATTGTATTGTAGTTGGGCAAAAATACTTTTTCAATATTTAACATAGCTCATTATTTTATATTATGTAAGGTTTGTTTTATTACTACTTATTGTAGTTACACGGAAATACCATTTTAAGATTTATCAGAATAAATTCTTTACTTTTACATAAACTGGATATAATTGCTTTTTTATTTTCTTTTTTTATACACTTTAAATATGGTGGGCATATCCAGCGGTAGCGAGCAATTCATGCTCATCATATTTTGGCTTCTTCGAAGAGAGAAATTTCGTGTTTAGTAATGAACAAATATAAACATTTTTAATACATTATTTTTTATTTTTAAATTGATTCGTTTTGAATACCATGTTGTCTGTCATTTATGTGAAGAATTGTACGAGTAATGACTAATCATCATACTAACAGAAGATCGCTGTTGTCATTTGAAGAATGAAAATTTGTTTCCAGTTGTTCAGCTTTTTCTCCTTTAAGAAGAAAGGAGATGACAAAAGAATACAAAATACAGCATAATTATGTAAGTGAGATGTACATATATTACATATTTTAGTTTATAAAGAAATGAAGTGCGTTTTTACGAAATGTATACACGTTAACATAAAGAAATTGTCAAAAAAATCACTTTCTCATTATGTCAAAAAATTTATACTATAATTCGCTTTTGGCTACCTACCGTAAAAAGAAAATATCCCATAAAATACATGCGGTGCTATGGCGATCTCTCAAAAATAAACCGATTTTGATTGGTTAAAAGTACTGGTGTGAAATTTTCACTTGTAATATTCCTAGTGCTTAAATTATTATCGGTAATTTTCTAAAAATATTTATGGAATGAACACATTTTGTGAAGAATATTTGGATATTGAAAAGTATCAGCGTTATCTTGCCTATCTGCCTCAGTTGATTGAAGATGTCGGTTATGAAAACACAGCGGATGGAAAGTTGTTTACAAAAATCTAAGAATATCTACAGACCTATTCAAGTAAATTTAATAAAACATCAAAATTAAATCTAAATAAAATTGTATCCAAGTATTTTAAATATTTTATCAAACAGTCACATTTTTACAAAGTGCTGTTTCTATTCCTGTTTATTCTCCATTATAACGAGAAGATTTTTTGTTAGACTACCAGTTCAACTTAAATTTGGTTTCCTAATGTTTCTTCTTATTTATTATAAAATACCCGCAACTTAATCTTTAAGAAATAAAAATATTACCAAACATACTAATTTGTTTCCTTATCCTGTTTGTATTGCCATACAAATTTGATTCTATTCCACGTCCTGTATTATGATTTTGACATTCTTCAAACGTCTTTGAAATGACGTTTCAGGAAAAGAAATCATTTCTTAATTTTACCACAAATGTCAAAAATTTCCGGTTAATCTTTAGGTTCTTATGGTACCAAAGAAAAATCAAGCTTGTGATTGGTTAAAAACATAAGTGTAACATTTTCATCATATAATTTGATAAATTATTATAAAATGTATATGTAAATCCCTTGCTAAGGAACATTGTGTTTGTTGATTCTCACAGATTATTTTTATAATATATTTTCAAATATGTCCGACAATGAATTTTGAATGTACTCAACCAGAACTACTAGAAGTTTCAGAAAAAACTATTGAAGGGATGATTCCGGAAAATAGCTCGGTTAGATACAAAAGCACTTACGAAATATTGTCAAAGAGGATTTTCCCCCGAGGCAATTTGGTGTTTCCGCCAGGGAGTATTTTTAGTTTAGTGTTTGTTACCAGAAAGAGTTTGCTCTTGACGTACTACTAACTAGATGACCAGGTGTGGAGGATTTGAACTTGTTACCAGATAGCGTTTGCCCTTGCGGTACTACTAACGAGATGACCAAGTTGTCGTTTACTCGGTTTGCACATTCTTGTATACCAATATTTGTTGAAAGTTTACTGATTGTTTTTAAAACATGTTTAGATAATAAGTAAAATATTTTATCTTTCAAGATCAAGTATCAAGTTCAAACTTTAGACTGAGTATTCTTTTTTCGTGAATAAGATTACTAGTTAACACATGACCCCCTACTTCTTGCGGTGCAAAACATCTTTTACGGTTAAAAATTTAAAAAGGTCAAAATGAAAGGAATCTCCCTAATAAATAAAAATTTGTTAGCGACTGTCCAAAAAATCAATTATGGTAGAGATGATCAAAAACTTATATTTGATGAGTACGTCTAAAAGAGGGGAACCTCCTTAAATATTAGCGACTGGTCCTCAATATCCGAATAGTTATATCGTTCTGTACATAATTAAATTTAAGTTGTATTTGTGTAATTTAAACTAAATTCTGTTCCGTCCTGGATTCCAGCTAAAGGGTCTCGATCTACGCCCTTACTGAATTAAAGGCTCTCAATTATTGAGAGCCTTTGTCGGTCTACCTTTGGCTGCTGTGTGTCAGAACTCCATCTGATCGAGTTGTAGGCCGACATTGAATAGTGCTCCATGTACATGTAAAAAATATAAACAAAATATGAGTAATAAATATTGACACCTTATTCTTATCTTAATGTTATTATTAGACTCGGTTTTTTAATAATTTCCAGTATAATACTATAAGTATGCGTATATATATGTTTTCTCTTAAATCTTTAACTATTGACTTACAAAAAAAATATTATTATCTGAATATATTTGTCATTTTATTGTTTATCAGTCGGTAATATCGATTGAAAATTATAATTATCATTTGAATCATACAGTATACTTATACTAAATAGTTATATGATGGTTCATACATTCATGGTTGAATATATGCAAGTATTATGTTGTACTTTAGTTGGTTCACTATGTACGTAAATCTGAGATAGAACATAGTTGTAAATATTATTAAAAAACATATTCGTACTACAACAACTGAAAAATATTTTTGATGTCTTGCATTTTTCTTGACCTCACTTTAGAAGGATTGTTGACTGATTGTGATTATATAACATCGATACCAATAAAAATAAACATTGCCGAGATTTATTGAAACAATATTAATAAAATCGGATATTTAATAAATATGTGGGTTATTTACACCTTTAATGATGATTGGATTTGAATATTAGTATTTTTAATTATTATTATCCTTCCTAGAGTATCGCCATTATCTAAGATGGGTAATGATTGATTTTCGGTGTAACTTAAGCTGCTTAGTAAGCATATATACCCAAATGTCTGACTTGTGATCTTTCCTACTTATCTGCGACAGTTAGCTACAACATTCCCTATACGACTTGTATATAATTTCGCTGTCTAGCTTCTCCTTTCAATATTATACTTTCAATATTATAGGTAATTACTCTTAATTTACTCTTTAATTTCTCTTCTAATTAAATGACTATGATTTTTTTCTGTGACTTTCCCAATATGGTACCGTCATTAATACTTGCATTTAAAATTATAACTTTTTCTAGTTATTTATACACCCAAGTGCTCTTGCTACGATCTTCCCAATAAGCTACTTATCTCTAACACTTTGCGTTTAAAATTGCAACTCTATACTTTAGCTACATCAGAACGGCAGCCTCCACCACATGTCAAATACCGATTTTCCCTTGAGGCAATTTGGTGTTTCCGCCCGGGAGTAATTTTAGTTTAGTGTTAGATTTTAAGAGAGTTAATTCGGTTAATTCATATCGGAATGCTTATTTTAGTTTCACTTTGATTTAGGCTCACTTTACGTTTTACTTTTTCACCGACGTAACTTAGGGAGGTTTGAACCTGTTACCAGAAAGCGTTTGTCCCTTGAGATACTACTAACCAGATGACCAAGTTCTCGTTTACTCGGTTTGCACGTTCTTTTACACTAAAATTCGTTAAAAGTTTACTGATTGTTTTTAAATCATGTTGTGAACAGTATTAAAAATTAGGCATAATGTTAATTTCAGTAGTTATGTCAAATTACGAGCATAATACTTAAAAAGACAGAAAATGGGTTAGGTGCAATATCTCAAACAGACATCTATAGATTTCTAAGCAATGCTCCTCCAATCATTCTCAAAACGTAGCATTTTAATCCTTTCAGTGCATATTGAACTATATACTAAATTACACACATTTTTAGTACACGTTTCCCGCACCAAATTAGAGGGCTTCACAGTTGCACGCGCATTACATTGTCATTGTTGACAAACACTATATCTTTAGAGTCTAGCGAATTGCTGCCAACTGGTCTCGTAGCTCAGAGGTTGTATGCTCAGTCTGCGGTACCGCGGCCCGTGTTCGAATTTAAGTGGCAAGGCATGTTTTCTTTACTTTTTTTTAAACGTTATGTTTGTAAAAAGTTTTTTTTTCTTCATTTTGGGCATGCCTTGGATTAGTTTCAGTTGGTTGCGCCCCCGCCCCCGTATCGAGCGAAGCGAGCAGAGGGCCATGCATGAAATGCAGTATTAGACATTTTTATCAACAATGTAATGCGCGCGCGACTCTGAAGCCCTCTGATGTGGTACGGGCAACGATATGCCATATTTTAGGTTGCTTTGATTATTGATATATCTGGAGCCTGCAGGTAGTGAACTTTTAAATATGAAAATAAATTAGCTATATATTTTAAAAAACCGATTTATAATAGTGACATCTGTAACAAAAACATAGTGCTCCCGTACGTTTATAATAACAAAAGCGGAATGGGCAAAAATAGTAATACAATATTATGCTCTTCGCACTAACATTGATTCTGAAAGATTTTCTTAGCAAATGGAGTCTGGTAAAGTGACAAGGCAGCCTTTTGGGACTACTGAATGTCATCGGAAGTTTTCCCAAAAAAGAGCAATCTATTTAAGCTTGAACTTGCTAACGGATTCACAGGGCATTGCTTAGTAGAAAACACAGGCGGAGGGATCCTACATTTGACTGAAACGTAGCTGAAGAATATGTGGAAAGCTCATTGCATGAACAAGTAAAAATTGCTAATATGCGGTCTCATACCAGAAACGTAGGCTTTTTATCTCCTCTTCTGAATCTCAACAATATAATTTTAAGAAACAACATAGTTTTACTTACCTTAACAGCTAACAGTAATAATAATTCTAACGTAACCATTTATAATATAATTCCAAATAGTTTTATTATCATTGTTGTTTTGCACAAAATGAAAAATCCGAGTCTGTTGTTCATAATTCATTATGCAAGGGAGCACGCATAACCCAATAAAGGGGGACGGCTACGCCTTATAGGAACGGGTTTTGCTTTTAAAGTAAAACGGTTGGTGCTTAAAATGCAAAATTTTGTACACTGGCGAAAAATTTAATGTAGAATTTTGCATTTAATGGCCATGTTGCCAATATTTAAATTTGTAATTTCCTTTTTAAAGCCACCAATTCTTTATAAAAAAGCAAAATTCTCCTTTTAGTTTTAGACCTATGTGCCAAATTTCAAATCGACAGCACCTGCATTTTAGGTTTTAAATCTAAACTCGTTTCCCATATTTCCATATAATAATCGATTAACTAATTATTATAAATATAGAAATATAATAATCTGACATATTACGAACCAACATAAATAAAACTAGCAAATTGCCACACTAAAAATACACCCTTTAAGAATATTGATAACAATAAATTAGAGATTTTATTATAAAGCGTATATATTTATAATTATATTATATTTAATAATAAATAATATTATTTAATAATTTGTATAAAGCCCATCAGCTGATAATTTGGCAATACAGGAATTAAAGCTTTTGCGGCAAAAAAATTAATTCATAACATGTGACGACTGATTTCGTTTCCTAAGGCAGTGCCTTATCTCCGGAAGAAAAGTCCATAAAAATCCCCGCACTGGAAAATATACAGGAGCCAATCGAAAGATTACAATTTTAATGTAAACTACTAGAAGGTGAAATTAGCGTTCACGGCCCCAAGGGGTCATTTGATCATGGCTCAAACTTATTATTTTTTTGAAAAAACATATTTTTTCAACCCGAAAATGACAATTTTTTCCAGTCGGGAAAAATTCACCGCAAAGGGCTAAAAACGGGGCAAAATGGGATTATCTGACCCGTTTTCACGCTAACGCACATCTTGTGGGTGGCGGGTGGTTTTTGGGTGTGTATGTGTGTACACACCTTACGTAAGTTGTGGGGAAACCGTGTGAAAAAATCCAGGGCTGTGGGGACCTGTAATATTATGGGGACCTACACACGTCCCCATAACTAAATTTGTAAATTTCTCTTGAACCATTGCATTAAAATCTAATTTTATCTTATTTTTCTATCTCTCTCTTTCATGACGTAAGGTGACGTTGTTGGCCATTTTGCAACAAATTTGATTAAAAAGTTTTACACGATTTTTCGGAGTCCCCACAAGCATAGCAAGTTCACATTAGTACACAAGTATCAATTTAGATAAGTTGTGGGGACATCATTATTAACCGTATAGTGGCGCCATCACACTATTCTGTTGCGTGTACAGAATTAAGTGCCGCAAAGGAATATATTAAATTGAAAATGTTTCTGTTATCCTAGATGGGACCTCAAATAGTGAAAAATTGCATGCTGCATTTGCCACATGACGTCACAAGCGTGAGATATCGTGTTAGTTTGTTTATGCGGACGCCTTATCATTTTGAAGTGGAAACTTCTTTAGGCGCGTTTTGCGTTATTTTTTTGCGGGGGTTGAATGAGACCGAGCCTCACGCGTCACGCGTCATGCTCGGATATGTAACGTAACGCTCCTTCTACTGGCATGTTCCCGTACAGGTAGAGGGCTGAAATTTTCAGGGGATGTAGCCGGGGTAAAAAAGAAGATCTTGGACGAAAACAGGACCCCGTACCTCCCCCCGTTTGGCCAGGAGAGGGGGAGAAGGAAAAATAATAAATAATTAATTTCGGGAGAACGGGAAGAGGTACGGGGTCGAAATTTTTATGGTAGTTGCGCCCTATGTGGGGCCACCTTAGGCCATTCCGGGGGACCGGGGCTCTAATTTAAGGAGAGTGAAAAATTCTTTAGGCGCGTTTTGCGTTATTTTTTTTGCGGGGGTTGAATGAGGCCGAACCGTCACGCTTCACGCGTCATGATCGGATATGTAACGTAATGCTCCTTCTACTGGCATGTTTCCGTATAGGTATAGGGCTGAAATTTTCAGGGGATGTAGCTGGGGTAAAAAGAAGATCCTGGACGTAAACGGGACCCCATACCTCCCTCCGTTTGGCCAGGAGAAGGGGAGAAGGAAAAAACTTAAATAATTAATTTCGTGAGAACGGGAAGAGGTACGGGGTCGAAATTTTTATGGTAGATGCGCCCTATGGGGGGGGGGGGGGCCCCATAGGCTATACGGGGGCGACCGGGGCTCTATTTTAAGGGAAAATTTTGGGAGAAAAACCATTTTTGAAGTGAAAACTTCTTTAGGCGCGTTTTGCGTTATTTTCTTGCGGCGTTGAATGAGTCGGATCCGTCACGCATCATGCGTCATGCTTGGATATGTAACGTAACGCTCCTTCTACTGGCATGTTCCCGTATAGGTGGAGGGCTGAAATTTTCAGGGGATGTAGCCGGGGTAAAAAGAAGATCTTGGACATAAACGGGACTCCGTACCTCCCCCCGTTTGGCCAGGAGATGGGGGAGAAGGAAAAAACTTAAATAATTAATTTCGCAGAACGGGAAGAGGTACGGGGTCGAAATTTTTATGGTAGTTGCGCTCTATGGGGGCCACCTTAGGATATACGGGGGGGACCGGAGCTCTAATTTAAGGAGGAATTTCGGGGGAAAACCGTTTTTCGCCCGTATCTCTGGCGAAATTCTGACAAACGATGACCCCGCTTATTGAAGTTTCACTTCTGTCGTGCGGTCTTAAGCACACACCAATTTTTGCTTATGTTATCGAGGTAATAAAAACTTTATGATGATGAAGAGGGTTTTGACTGGGTTTTAACCTAATTTTGGCGACTAACCAAAACTAACCAAAAATATTAAATTTGATTATAACGAATCGGAACCAATTCAAATGACTAAAATAAATAGGAACTAACTGAAGGTTGATTGAACGACTAACCAAAACGGGCTAAAACGTATCAGAACAGGTTAAAAAATTAAAGTAAGTTAAAACGAGCCAAATTTTGGCGACTAACAAAAACTAGCCAAATAGGCATTAAATGTGATTATAACGTATCGGAACTGGACAAATGAATAAAATAAATTGGAACTAACTGAAAGTATCCGAATATTGAATGAATGACTAACTAAAAGTAACTAAAAGCAGCAAAACGGGCTAAAACGTATCGGAACAAGTTAAAAATGTTAAGGAAAGTTAAAATTAACCCAAATTAACAGAATTTTGACGACTAACCAAAACTAACCAATTACATTACAATTGCTGATACCGTACCGGAACCGGTTCAAATGACTAAAATAAATAAAAACTAACTGAAATTTACCGAAAGTTGATTGAACAACTAACTAAAACTAACCAAAGGCACCAAAAAAAGCTAAAATGTATCGGAACAGATCAAAAATATTAAAGTAAGTTGAAACTAACCCAAATTAACCGCATTTTGGTGACTAACGAAAATTAACTAAAAACATTTAATTTGGATATAATTACGTATCGAAACCGGTTCAAATGACTAAAATAAATTGGAACTAACTGAAAGTAACCGAAAGTTGATCGAATGACTAACCAAAAGTAACTAAAAACACCATAAACGGGCTAAAACATATCAGAACAGATTCAAAATGTAAAAGTAATTTAAAACTAACTCGAATTAATCGAATTTTGGCGCCTTACCAAAACTAACCAAAAGCATTAAATAGTATATTATTTTATATGGAGGAAAAGTGATACTTTTCATGGCGCGCTCGTGTTTAACAGCCGAACGGAGTGAGGCTGGTAATAGAGAGCAAGCCATGAAAAGTAACTTTTCCTCCACATAAAATATGCTGTTTTTTCTTCAAATGTCGACAAATGAATGCAAAATTATCTCTTTTTAATAGTAAAATAATTATTATTATCAAAGATAAGTTGATTTGCAAGGCGGCTTAGACCGGTATCGGTGAATAGGTACAGGTCGTTGCTATAGTAATGTAACATAAAGCTGTCAGTGGACACTGTCAACAATAATTATTTTTTTTTTAAATTGCGTCTCCGATTGCGTTTTAATTCCGTATTGATAAGTAATTATTGAGTAAGTTCGATTAAGTTAATAACCAATTTGTTCCTAAATTAGTGATTTTTAGAAATGCAGTGCACAAATTGAGTGATAAATACAAATTTTAGTTTAATAATTCTTGAGTTGTTGACGCTTGCTTTGTTGTTTGTTTGTATCTATGTTGCTATGGTAACACTTTTACCTCCGCCGGCGGAAAAGTGAAAAGTAAAGCTCCGGCTAAGGAAAAATGAAACTTCAGGGCCGCCTACACAGTCGAGTAATGACGGATTTACTGACGTTTGAAGAAAAATTGCTTTTATCGTACCGGAACCGGTTCGCATGACTAAAATCTATTAAAACTAACTGAACTTTACCGAAAGTTGATTGAACGACTAACCAAAACTAACCAAAAGCATTAAAAAGGATCATATCGGAACAGATTAAAAATATTAAAGTAAGTTGAAACTTTCTCAAATTAACCGAATTTTGACGACTAACTAAAATGAACCAAAAGCCTTTAAATTGGTTATAATAACGTGTCGGAACCCGTTCAAATAACTAAAATAAATTGGAACTAACTGAAAGTAACGGAAAGTTGACTGAATGACTAACCAAAAATAACTAAAAACACCAAAAGCGACTAGTCAAAACCAACCAAAAACATTCAAATTGCTTATAACGGTCCGGAACCGGTTCAAATGCCTAAAATATATTAAGACTAACTGAACTTTACGGAAAGTTAGTCGAATGACTGACCAAAACTAACCAAAAGCACCAAAAAGGGCTAAAACGTATCGGAACAGATTAAAAATATGAAAGTAAGTTGAAACTAACCGAAATTAACCGAAGTTTGACAACTCCCTAAAATTAACCAAACACATTTAAATTGATTTGTCTCCAAATTGAATACAAATGGTATTTTGTTTGTACAACCACACTTAACGTTATGAATTGTAAAAAAAGGACGAAACTTGAAGTTTTATGCATTTATGTGGCATATTTTGGTAAACTAAACTTGCGTAATCTACTTGAATCTAACCCAAACTTATATCAACTATTACTTTCAACACAATTATTGTGAGTTTCTTTAGATATCAAATTTAATAAGCGTTGCATCCTTTTTCGGAAATTTCAATGTCAATCTCCCCCGGTTGCATCTTTGTAAAGGGCTCTAAATTTTTATATCAATACTCTAGGCCGGCCACCTAGCTCCGACTCTTCATCAATAGCAGTTGCAATAACTCAACTGAAGTTCTGAAAACTGCATTAGCACTTTTTATAAACTCTCAAGGCATCGCAACACTTGTTAACACCGTGACGGGCGATCTCTCAACTTGGTTACAGGTCTGTGTAGCACGTATCCTGACACGGCAAGCGACCATTGGAATGTCTTTGTGCTACCCTATACAATTAAGCTTTCCGTATATGTCTTCGCCGACCGAGAAGGTTCCCGATTTAGTGCGGCCGGGTGAGAATAATACAGAAGCCGACGGACGCTTCCGGTTTAGTCCCGAGACGTTCTACTGGTTATAAATTGCGCGCAGAACGCGTGTAGTTTTTAGTTAATCATTGAATGCTGAATTATAATGATCTATTAGTTGTAAAGTTATAAGAATAGTTTAGAGTGTTATAATTTCGAGGCATCATAACTTGATACCCATTTTATAACTGACGTATTATTTGTGGTAAGTGACAGGTACCACATTTAAGTACCCTAGACTAACATTTTATTATCAAATTAGTAGTCAATAATAAAGGGTATAAGGTAATTAATGTTAACGAGTACTACTATTGACGTGCTTTTGATCACAAGTAGAGCAGGGTTTTAAGGAATTTTGGTATTTTAAAAGTTTGGTTGGTTTCACTTTGGTATGCAATAGGTTTTTTTTTTCCTAGGCCTGTCCGACGTACGTCGCCATATAGCACTGCAGCCTGTACAGGGTGTCCCAAATTCGAGCCTCATCATTGGGATCTCGGAAACTAGAAGAGATACGAGGTCGGTTAATTGGAGGCAAAGTTGCGCAATTTGATGCTGATCGAAATGCCACCTTACAAGTTTAAAAATTCCGAATACTTCCGAAGATTTTTGGAAAAAAACGAATATTTGCGATTTAATTTTTATTTTTTTATGACTCTATGTGAATAGATATAACAAAATAAATTTCACTGTCTCGTTGCTACTTTTTCTGTTCTACAAGGTGGTGTTATCAGATTTTCAAACTGACGTTTCGTATTTGAGTTGTCATCATTAACTTTGTTTTTTTAAATACGGTCCTGGATTTTTTATTATGGGTTTTAAAAGCTTATAAGGTCTCAAAACCAATAGTGTATCGCACTTATTCGAAAAATTCATATTAATGACATTTTCCATAAGAACTCATGTGTTAGAGAGAGACAGAAGATAGTTGTTCTTTTATATCAGTTTTTAAGAGCTTCTGATGTGCCAGAACGAATGATATATTGCACTTTTTCGAAAACAATCACTTTAACGATTTCCTGTTAAGATCTCACCAAAAATCTGTTTTCTGTATCTCTCTACACATGAGTTCTTATGAAAAATGACATTAATATGAATTTTTCGAACAAGTGTGATACATTATTGGTTTTGGGGCTTTAAAAGCTCTTAAAATTCGTAATAAAAAAAACAGGGCCTTATTTAAAAAAACAAAAATGATGATGGCAGCTCAAAGGCGAAACGTCGGTATGAAAATCTGATAACACCACCTTGTAGAACAGAAAAAGTAGCGATGAGAATGTGAAATTTATTTTGTTATATCTATTCAAATAGAGTCATAAAAAATTAAAAATGAAATCGCGAATATTCGGTTTTTCCTACATATCTTCGGAAGTATTCGGAATTTTTTAACTTTTAATGTGGCATTTTGATCAGCTTCAAATTGCGCAACTTTGCCTCTATTTAACCGACCTCGTATATCTTCTAATTTCCGAGATCCCAATGATGAGGCTCGAATTTGGGACACCCTGTACAGGCTTATTGTGCTGAGCCTATGTCATTTTAAGATAGCCACTCCAGTATTTTTGTGTCCTGTACGAGGCCGTACAGGTCTTTTACTGGGTGTTTGATTAGTATTTCTGAGTCTATATTTGGGAGTCTCCTGCGGACCAGTGCCTCGCAGTTGATCAAGATGTGTCTGGCTGATTTCGGTTCCTTATTGCATAGTCTGCAGTTAAGGTCTCCGTTATACAGACCCATCCGGTTCAGGTGTACCTTTAGGGGTGCATGATCGGTCAAAAGACAGGTTATGATTTGTGATCATACGTAGCAGTTTTCCGGTCCTTTTTGACATGGTAGGCCAATAAATTCCTTTCCATGGTTTTGCCTGGGGATTTCTGCCCAGTGACGTCGATGTTCTTCTCGAACCCAGTCTTTTGGTTTTCCCAGGGCCGGTTCTGGGCCGATTAGTTTTGTTTCTGATCCTCTCCTGGCGAGTTCATCAGCTTTCTCATTGTCTTCGATCCCTCTGTGTCCTGGCACACAGATTAGTCTTACCATATTCTGGTCTGCCAGGATTTGTAGTTCTTCAAGGCATTTCCACACCAGTCTTGATGAGACTTCTTGGCTCAGTAGAGCTCTTAGTGCCGCTTGACTGTCCGACAATATTAGGATCCGCCGATTGTTTGTTGCCCTCCTATTATTCTCTATGGCGCACTGAAGTATGGCGTATACCTCCACTTGGAAAACGGAAGCATACATACCCAGTGCATAGTATTTACTTTGACCTTGACTGGCAGAATAGACTCCTGATCCAGTACCAGTTGCAGTTTTTGTCCCGTCCGTCTGTGAACCAGGTTTGGTCCTGCCTTCTGATAGCTTTTAGTCCATTTTCCCATTCGGTTCTACTTGGAATGTTCACCTCGAATGATCTATTGAGACAGTATCGCTTTGCATGTGGTCCGTTTTCATGTTTAAACCATCTCCCCCCACAAGATCAGCGATTGCCATGTGTCCTGTCCTCCTAGTAACGGTGATTGTTTGCTGCAGTCTATGTGCCCCCAACCTGGCCTCCCCCCTTATCACAAAGTGTAGAGGCGGGAGGTCCAGGAGGGTCTCCATGGCCGCAGTTGGGGTAGGTTGCATTGCCCCCATCATTCCTAGACAGACAAGTCTTTGTACCAGCCCAGTTGTGAAATCGCACCTCTCTGTTGTGTCTTGGGCCACCACACCAGAGAGGCGTATGGTAGGATAGGTTTTGCCACCATTTTGTATGTCACATACGTCATGTCTGGTCTTAATCCCCATTGTTTCCCGTGTAAGCGTCTGGTAATTATGAGTGATGCCGCCGCTTTTTGTTAATATTTTCTAGATGTCGGTTCCAGGTAAGTCTCGAGTCCAATGTTACCTCGTTCGAGATCTGTATGTTTTGTCCTCTCAGGCTAAGTGGTCCTAGATCCCCCACCTTGTGCTTTCGAGTAAAAGCTACGATGTTAGATTTGTTGGGACTGATATTTAAACCCTCTTGATCTACCCATCTTGTAGTCCGGTTCAGAGCATTTTGCATCTGCTCTCTCACCGTTGCGTTAAATTTGCCTCAGGTGATGATGACAATGTCATCAGCATATCCGAGTACACAGTGTCAGTAAGCGCCATGCGTAGGCCATCCGCTACCACGTTCCACAGGAGCGGAGACAGTGTTCTGCCCTGCGGACACCCTCGATGCACTCGAGCCACCAGCGCGCTCCCAGCGACGGTTGCTTCTACCAACCTTCCCCTCAGCATGGAGTTAATCCACCGACAGCAAGTGCCCTCAACTCCTCTTTGCCAGGGGGATCTGGTTATTGAGTTGAAGGAGGTGTTGTCAAACGCCTACTCCACATCCAGGAAGGCGGTCAGCATCACCTCCCTGTTTTCCAGTGTATCCTCCACCCTCTTGACCAGCTGGTGGAGTGCTGTTTCTGTTGACTTACCTGTCTGGTAGGCATACTGGTCGGAGTGCAGTGGGCTCTTTACCAATACACCGTCCCTTATATGCCTATCCACAAGTTTTTCAAGTATCTTAAGTTCAAAGGACAGAAGACTCATGGGTCTTAGGGACTTTGCCATATTCTGTCCTGTTTCCTAGGTTTCGGTATAAACGTTACCCTAATGTGTCTCCAAGCTTTTGGTATATATCCAAAAGCTAGGCTGCTTCTTAGAATGCTGCAGCATATCCTGCAATAGGTTTGCTACGCTAAGCTTAAATAAATGTAAATAGGGATAAATTAACGAAATTGATACTACAAGGAATTTGTAAATATTTTATTTTTCAAGTATTAATATATGTATTATAGAGTTTCTGTTGTTTACTTTTTACAAAAGGGAAAATTAACTTTAAGGAAAAAAGAAAGAAATGTGAAAGAATCTTACGATCCCAAACTCTAAGGGAGCTAGGTACTACGAAAGAACACAACGTAACAGGATGGGTCCGAAATAGGTTAGTATAAGCTGACGATCATGAGTCTGACTACCGATTTTCAGAAGGTAATACATAGACTGGGGGTAGGAATGTTTCAACTTTCAACTGATTATAATATATTTTTAATCTGTTCCGATATGTTTTAGCCCTTTCTGGTTAGTTTTGGTGAGTCGTTCAATCAACTTTCGGTTACTTTCAGTTAGTTAAGTCGGGTGACTTTTAGTTAATCACGACAGACTAGTGGTTTTGCATACCGATAGGGGATTGAGAGACAACTCGAATGCAAATGTTATTTTGTTTTTACAACGACACTTCTTAACGTTATAAATTGGAATAAAAGAACGAAACTTGAAGTTATATGCATTTATGTGGCATATTTTGGTAAACTAAACTTGCGTAATCTAATTTCATCTAACCCAAGCTTATATCAACTATTATTTTCAACACAATTATGAGTTTTCTCAGATATCAAACTTAATAAGCGTTGCATTCTGCTCCGGCATTTTCAAAGTCAACCCCGGTTGCATCTTTGTAAAGGGCTCTAGATTTTTATATGAGTTCTCTAGGCCGACCACCTAGCTCAGACTCTTCATCAATAGCAGTTGCATTAGCCCAACTCAAGTTCTGAAAACTGCATTATCACTTTTTATAAACTCTCAAGGCATCGCAACACTTGTTAACACCGTGACGGGCGATCTCTCAACTCTGTTACAGGCCTGTGTAGCATGTTTACTGTCACGGCAAGTAACCATTTGAATGTTTTTGTGCTACCCTATACAACTAAGCTTTCCGTATATGTCATCGCCGACCGAGAAGGTTTCCGATATGTGCGGCCGGGTGAGAATAATACAGAAGCCGGCGGACGCTTCCGGATTAGTCCCGAGACATATTCTACTGGATATAAATAGCGCGCGAAACGCGTGTAGTTTTTAGTTAATCATTGAATGCTGAATTTTAAAGATCCATTAGTTGTAAAGTTCTAAGAATAGTTTAGAGTGTTTAATTGCATACAGTGATATAGAACAAAGGGAGTATTACTTTAAAATAGTAAAAGTTAAAAGTTGTGCTTTTGTCAGAACCCGCGGGAAAAATGTAACACTTGGTGTCAGAAGTCGGATTGTGAATGGACGGGACTTGTGAACTGTTCTTCGAGGAGAGAAGAGGATACAAACAAGTACGTCAACGAGACCGTTTTAATAGGTGGATTTTCTGAATGTTTATAACATGTATGGTCAATAAAAGGCAGCAAACGGCAGAAATGGAGCAAATAAATAAAATGTTGGCCGATTTCATTGAAAATCTAAATGATTAGAGACAAACAGAACAGGACTGGCTGTAGGTCTTTTGGGTTGCCCTTTTTGTGTAATAGGCTATTCCAGTCTGCCGACTTGCGATTTAGGTCTCCAATGACTATCCTGGGTCGACGGCCTAGTTCTGCAGCAAGTCTTCGCGAGACAGTTTGCATATCGTTCTCATATCTACCGCCTATATGCGGGTTTGTACCTCAATAGTGACAGGCTCAATCTCAACATTATCTATGGCAACGTAGTGGTGATTGTTCTTCTGTTGCACTAAGAGCGCTACGCGTCCGCAGGTTATTATTATTTTTTTAATTGTTTAAACAAGTAATGATTTTTCCCCTTTAAGTTGTTCAATGCTCTTGGAGCTATGACGAGTTACACCGAGAGTAGTATTAATATCCACTTACCGAATTCGACCAGATCTTCTTCATTAAAGTAGATACCCGGCAAGATCGAAAGTGTGCGCGCAATCTGCCCGCTGCTCCGGAGAGCGATTCTTTTGGCGCCACCGAGTTCGTTACGAACCAAACTGGAGATCCCGGCGTTATTCTTGGAACTTGCTGCAAGACCTCAGTTCCTCCAGATAAACCTGCCGGCAAATATCACAAACGAAGAGAACGACAAGACCGATCTGGAACTGCTGAAATTCTAAACTACCGATGATTGTGAATCCAAATAAAACGCCGCAAATACTTTCTCTTTATTTGAAGAGCACTAGTTGGACCAATAATAAAAAAGGTAAATAGACAAGAGCCTAAGAGCAAATGGCGAATGTCCAAAATTCCGATATGTTTCTCTTTTTTTCCCCCCGAATGAAGGAGGGTGGTTAGTACCCCAAAAAAAACTAAACTATCTAATAAAACAATAGATTTAGCTATAAGTATAAAGGCGGAAAAAATTATCAGTGGTTGACCGAACTCGATGAATATTAAAGTCCAAAGAAATGCAGTAGGTACTACTTAAACTCTTAAGATACCCCGCGACTAATAGGGGTAGTAAACCGGAAACTTAGGTTTGGTCGACCGCGCGGGTTGGTGATCACGTAAACCGCTATGACAAATAGAGAGCAGTAATCTAATTGGAAATATGGAACTGATAAAATGACAAATATTTCAAACACAATGATTTAAATCTAAAGCTAGCCTAGCACTTAACCTTTTGTTTTCCCCAAAGTTCCAAAGTGCTCCAACCCGGTTGGGCGGAAAATATCCTCCGACCTTCAACGCGTCTCGCCGGTATAATGGGCGAACTGGTCACACCATGCAGGTTAACTCCGCTAAGCCAAAACGACCGCGTCCGGACCAATAAGCAAACCACCAAGGTTCTACCTGGAGAAAAGGCTTCTAAATCCTCGTCAGGTGGAACATCTATCTCCTACCCCTGAGGGACAGCCCTCTCTTAAAAAGAATGAGGGCACACCACACGGCACAAGAAAGAACTGCCCAGCGCAAAAAATGGCGGTCTTCACCAGTAAAAAAAACTGTTTCATAAATCCTTGCGTACGCAAGATTTTCCCGTATGGTACAGTACTATACTTAATCAAAACGAAGCTCCACACCTAAATCGGGAATAACTACCCGCTAGTCGACAAAATCCGTCGCAGACTAATTCGTTCGGCGTAAACAAATTTTAAAATCGACTCTCTCATTAAACGGCTTCTCTGGAAAAGCACCGATCCTTTTCTCGCGAAACGAGTCGACCCCTTCGCGTCGTGACCGAAGAGTTCGTGCACCAAAAACTTTTACTGCGACGTTCCTTGTCGCTCCAATCAAAACGGATTTCGTAAGACACGCGCAAGAGATATCAATTATTACCTTCAGCACTACGAAAAATAGCAACTAGTACAGGGGCGTACCAAAACTTACTTATAATTAAAGACCAAAAACGGAATGTCACAAGGAGCTTCTGGGGTGGTCGTGTATGTACATGTCGTAGTTAGGGAAGGAGATCCTGTGGTCCCTGGAGATTTGGTCACCAAAAAAGCCAAGATGTCGAGTGATCTAGAATAGCAATTCCTATATCTTCTGTCTACGCCCCTGGATGCTGTGACTTCTATTTTATGAAGCTGTGTTTGTCTAGCCATTTATGTTCTTGAAAGCTTGCTGGAGCTGGTTGGTAATGTGGCCTTCTAGCTGGACCATCAGTATACTGATCATGTTGTCGTTATCCCAGCAGACTTATTTGGTGTAGCTTTGGGGGTTGGAACTTTTTGGTTATTCCTCTCGGATCCCATGTTTGGATTCCTTGTAGTCCATCTGAATGGCGTAAAGCTGGAGCAGCCCTTGTAGCTGGCGGAGTGTCCTGTGTTACCGAATAGTGCGTAGGTGATTAGTAGCATTACGTTTTACTAGGTCATTTTCAGTAGATCAGCATTTGACCCTGTTAGGAGTTAGCACATTATATCCATATCTCTGGCAGTGTTGGCACGTGCTTCTGTGCATGAAATGAAAGTTAGAGCAGGTATTCTAAATGCCATTTTCTATTTTTCTTTAAAGATTTTACTTTATAAAAAAGTTCTCTTGTCCCGCCCCGCGCGCCCTAAATAAAATCTTTCATTTTATCAAAATATTTTTCTGATTCTTCCTAATTTTAATTTATAAGACTTTGAGAATTCTTGGCCCGTACCATGGGGTGAAAGAACCTGTACCAACTTCTATCCCACGAATGTTGAAAGAAAATATTTTTCTCGAGTAAAAGATGTATACTCTCAGATATATTTAAAATTTGTTATTGATTATTTTAGAAGCTGTCTAATTTGGCCTTGCTGTGTGGACTTCTTTACACAGTTAGCATGTCTTAAGGTACGGGGGCCTCATTACACAGTTAATATGCTTTAAGCAATGGGGACTTTATTACACAGCTAACATGCTTTAAGCAATGGGGACCTTATTACACATTTGACATGCCATTAGTTACGGGGACCAAAATACACATGTAAGTTTGCCATTAGTTATGGGGACCAAAATACATATGCACGTTTACCATTTGTTGTGAGGGTGTCCCCACAACTTTTTGTTGAGTGTATTCGGATTCCACGGTGTGTAAATAAATTTTACAGGTATCTACGTAATCAGCGTGGAAAGGACAACAAGATGGCTATCTTCGTTTCAAAACCCCCACAACTCATTAAAAATTCACAGGTCCCCACAGCTTTCGTAAGGTGTGTATAGGTGTGTGTGTGTGTGAAGGCGCGTGCGGTGGCATTTGCGCGAGGGCGCGCGTGAGGTTTAAGGAAGTGATAAAAGAGGTGTTTGAAAAGAAAGAAGGGCACATCAGCTCTTGAAAATATTTCATTATTTTAAATATTCATATTAAATATAACAGTACGACTTAATACTTAAAATATATCATTTGAACAATAATCAGATGATGCGAACTCAGAAAAAGAAGATCTTTAATTTTAGCGCATTATTAACAGGGTGTTCCATTTAAAAAAAGTTGAAGTTCCCTAAATTTTTAATTTTTTGAGGCGATATTTTTTTCCTGAAAATGTCAGAAGGTAATATGGAAAAAACCTACAATTTTTGTGTAAAACATTTTTCTATCTTTAAAAATAAAGGTTCCGGGAGCCACGTAAATTTAATCAATGACTCTGTACATAGAATACATTGTGTCACGAGTTTCCTTTTTTAATTGCTATTAACACATTAGACGCTTAAGTTTTGTCTGATTTTTTTATCCCATTCTTCTTAATAATTGCAATTGTTGTGGGATTCGATTTTGTTGCATCTGCTATTCGTTTGTTCCTTTTGTAGTTGTAAGAAAAACTAATGTATTTAGAACTATTAGCTGCGTTTATTGTGCCATAACTTATAACTTATAGCGAGATTTTTTGAAACTCCTCAAAATTACTTTAGCAACAAACTGACAAATTTATTGATTGATAGTGACAAATATTTCAGGTAAAATTATACTACAAAAATAATGAAAAATATGCAGATACTAATTTTTCCTAAAAATGCGTTGTTTAAAATATGTTAAACAAAGATAAATAAAAATTAAGTCATTACAAATGGGTATAATTACGACTTTACCCGATTATGAGTAAAATATTCTTTTTTATAGAAGCACTGATTACTTGATGAGAATCTACGACGAAAACCGTGCAGGAAGCACTTTATGATGTCTTTTGTACAGGTGGGCTAGTTAGATTTCAACTTTTCGCCGTTTTGAATCTTGACTCTACCAAGAGATACAAGGCAGTTAAAGTCTTAATTGTATTACCCCGTATATCCTGTCAGTTTCTCTAATATATTAATTCGAATAATAATACCTAACTGCCAAGATATAAACAAGATAATTAACTATTACCATAAATATTTGTTAGGCCAGCCTGTATCCTATATTCACTTTTGACGCATATATTCCCATCGGCGAATTAGCTCAAATGGTAGAGCGTTCTCTTGCCATGTGAGATGTACTGGAATCCAAGAAACATTAAAAAAATATATTTAGTTTTTAATGTCGCTTTGTTGAAGTTTTCGGTCCTGTCGTGTGGTCTTAAACACAACCCGTATTTTTTTTAATCATATCTCTTCAGAAGTGAAGTATAAAATTTGTTAGTTTAGTTTGTTTAAAAATTCTAAAATATCTACCAATTTAATTCTCAGTTGCGCAACTTTGTACCAGTTTAAAAAATGTTTTAATCCTCTACTGTTAATCGGCATGCAATAATAATTTGTTCTACCATATATAATGGTAGTTTAGATGCCATATTTCTAAATACATGGAAAAGTTTTGGGATTGGTGGCCAATAAGTTTTTACATATTTATATGCGTTAGACATGGAACAACCCTTTTATGGTCTGAAGTTAGGCGATATTAAACGAATGGCATTACGGCTTGCATTTAAAAATAAGATACGGCATCCATTTAATGGAGTCAACAAATCAGCTGGGAAAAATGGTTAAGAGTATTTCTGAAGATACACCCACAACTCTCGATGAGAACGCCTTTAGGCTTGTTTGCGACTCGTATGAAATATTTCACTCCCGAAAAAGGCTCAGCGTTTTTTAATCTCAAGAGGCAGAATATAATAAGCATCAAGAGCCTTTCCAGAAGATCTCCAATGTCAACGAAACAGGAATTACTATAGTCCAACTTGAGCATTGTAAGGTTCTATCACTGAAGGAAAAAAAAACAAGTTTTCTTTTTAACCTCCGTAGAAAGAGGTAAACTAACAGCCTTAGTGACTTGTGTGATTGCTGATATGTTTATTTTATTAAGTTTACGAAACCCACAACTGCCGATCCAGTTTTACTTGTGTTCGATTTTTTTTTATGGCATTGGCACACACACTAAAGGGAGATCCTATGGCGCTCGACGAGCGGTGTGTGTGCGAAGATGTTGATTGACACGGTTCTTGAATATTTGTAGGTTGTAATTAGTGGGAAACAGATGTCCTGGAAGTGAGTTCCACAGTGATGCAGTGCGCCAGACAAAGGAGTTCTAGTAAAGCGATGTTCTAGGTGTGTCTAGTTGTACGACGAACTGGTGCGCTCCTGCCGTCTGTCGGTACTGTCTGACAGGAGTTGCCAGGGGCGGGATTATGCGGGCCAAATCCTGGGA
>MU183660.1:180390-224174 GCA_016904865.1 Pissodes strobi | reverse complement strand
CATCAAAAATTACACCCAAGTCTCTCACCTCATTGACCTTTTTTAAATTTTTAGAAATTATAGAATAATTATGGAGAATCGGTTGGCGGTTTCTGGTAAAAGATAATACACAGCACTTATCAACATTAATAAATAGGCTATTATCCTTGCAATAGTCTTGAAATCTATGTAAATCTTCCTGCACTAGGTCACAATCGTCAGGTGATAAAATTCGTCTATATATTTTTAGATCATCGGCATATAATAGAAAATTTGAGTATTTGAAACAATGTATGATATCATTTATGTAAATAACAAAACATAATGGTCCTAGGTGTTACCCCTGAGGAACACCGGAAGTTATAGAAACTGTGCTTGAAGAAACTCCGTTAATTAAAACGCTAAATTTACGATCCTGAAGATAGGAGCCAATCCAGTTTAGTAGCATACCATCCACACCGACCCTCTTGAGTTTACTAAGCATAATTGAATGGTTTATCTTATCAAAGGCTTTACTAAAATCGGTGTAAATGGCATCCACCTGCACTCTATTATCGAGATTCGATTTAAGAAACTCAACGTACTCAAGAAGGTTAGATTCCAAGGATCTGTTTGCCAAAAATCCATGTTGTTCCAAAATGATTTGCCTTTTAACCAGGTTATAAATATAATTATATATTAGTTTTTCAAGTAACTTTGCATATACACATAACTTACTTATTGGACGATAATTTGTTACTAAGTTTCTATTCCCGTTCTTAAATATGGGAGTTATATGTGAAAGTTTCCATATATTCGGAAAATAGCCTGAAGACAGAGACTGGTTATAAAGTAGAACTAGAGGGGCAGAGAGTTCGGTGGCACAAGCCTTGACGAGGGAGATGGAATGCCATCGTACCCTGCGCCCTTTTTGGGATCTACGCTCTCCAAAACAGCACAAACCTCATCCCGATTAAGTTCAATAAAATTTAAATAAATACTATTCGCGTTATGAGAATAGTTAGGAACAGTTACGATGGCTGCTTTAACAAAAATGCACTCAAAATACTCATGGTCCTTGGTCCTTGTTTGTCAGAGTTTGCGCGTGTTTTAATTTTCACAGTCCCCAACACATTTTCTTTGCATGTTCGAGAATTACATCTCACAATAATTGGCTTTAGAAGTTTATGGTTGAGTGACGAGATACGATGGATATAGTCAATTTTATTTACTGGGATCAAATCCTACAAAGTCTCCTATTCCTTTGATGACCTCAATAAGATTTTCGTTTTTTGATTCGGGCATACCATGTATTTCAAGGTTGTTGGCCCTTTGATGCTGTTCTATAGTGTCTATCTATATTTTAACGAAAAAATCTTGTTGTCAAATAACAAAATTAGAACTACGTGGAATATTGTAGATGAGCTTCAAAACAAGACATGTAGAAAACAACATATAACATCTATTAACCACGAGAATAATAAATTAAGCAACCCCAAGGTTATAACCAATGTTTTTGGTCAATATTTATCTTCAGCAGTGAAAGAAAAGGTAATATCATACTTTGAAGATAATTTATCTGATACGTGTAATGTTGCTGGGAGAACAATCGCTTACTTTTGTTTCATAGACGACATAACCCAAGATGATATAGTGCGGATTATTCATGAACTCAAAAAAAAATCTTTCTTAAACTCGATGAAGTTCCCATTAAACTGATTAAGGCTATGTGTACTGAAATTTCACCAATACTTGCTGAACTGTTCAATGTGTCAATCAGAAACGGCAGGTTTCCGGAATGCTTAAGGGAAGCCAAAGTTGGGCCGATTTTTAAGAAAGGCGATACAGAGAATGTTGAAAATTACAGGCTCCAAATAAACTAAGAAAATATGGATTTCAAATAATTGCACTCATAGATGAAAAAACGCAAATTTGTGAATACGCAATACAGACATCGATTCTGGAAAAGAGAGTGATAGCAGAAAACCCACCGATACGGCAGATTATTATTGGTTGCACTCTGTAGATCTTGTTTGGAAGCTCGCCAAAAGGGGCTTAGAGCAAATTTAAAAGAGTTTCTATCAGCAAAACAAAGAGAAGAAAAGTTTTTCTACGTCTTCACCAACGATATGACACTAGTTTCTTTTGTTCCAACGCAAAGTAAGGCGGTCCTTCATGTATCTTCCAAGTATTACAATTAAGCAACCGATACGAAAATCCAATAGTAAGTGCTGTCTACAATAGCACAGAAGGTGAGGTCGACTCATTAGATGGGAAGAGTACAGTCTACTCGATAAAGCGTAGCTATTAGCCATACTCTACACACTGATGACCAGCAGCATGATGATCTCTTACATTATCTAATCTGCATGTCTTGGGAATCAGGGTTCCTACCAAGCCCTTGTGGAGCCTTGTATGAACCATACAAACTAACACAAACAGACACGCGTGAACTACGACTCAACATTAGTATTATATTGTAGGAACCACTTTCTTAAGAAGTGAGACAGAAGTTGGATAAACAACCAAGATGCAGGAGGTACCCACCTGGCTCTGACAAAAAAAACTAAGGAAGTCTACAATATTTTTCATCTCCCGAATGGGCGTGTAAATTGATTTGTTTGTTCCATTGTACAACATTTTTGGAATGAACAATTTTCCTGATTTCCGTTCAAATATTTTTCCGTCGCCGATTGCGTTAAAACAAATCAGCTCACCAGTTACGTGTTAAAAGATAACAAAAAACTGTAAATAGACAGGTAAGTTATGAGGCTTTTCACGAACGGCCAGGATTTTTGGTCAAAATAAATAAGCATCGCAAAGCTCTCAAAAATATAGGGTCTCAGGACTTTTGGTACTGATCTCGAAAAAATTTATTACATACTTTGTTAATTTTTTTTTAAATTCATAAACCTCTACGAATTGTGTATACCCAAAATAAGTATTGCGTCAGAAAATTAAAAATATTAAAATTATAGACAATAGACAATTTTATTCATCTTTTCAGCTACACAGGTAGATAAGACATGTCAATAAATGGGATGATCAATCCCATCCGAAGTAAATTACACAAGTAAAAAACTCATTATTAATGCACTTAATGTGTATTTTCAACATGAAAAATACTCATAACTTAGAATGAAAACAAAAAATGCAATACATCATAAGTAATTAGAACAAATAAATACATACAGAGTAAAGTTTAAAAGTTTAAAAGCATTTAACATCTCCCCGGTATAAAAGCTTCAAATTCAGCTACAGAATAGAATGTTTCATTTAAAAGTATAGCTTTAATTTGTTTTTTAAAAAGTGCTAAGGTTTAAATTTTTTTGATATTTTAATGTATTCATGATAATGTCTTTCTATACAAAACTTTTCCCTATTACTTGTCGGATAACTGTGATAAAAACCATGCGAAATAAAATCCTCCCGATTCTGATAAATATATACTAAAAGTTTGTATATATAAATGCTTGTTACAGTTAATATTTTTTTGTTTTTTAAAATTTTCCTACAATGGCAAATTAAAAATAAGTCTCAACTTAAGTATTTAACTTTCAAAAATCTCTTTTTAAAAATTATTTATTAGGAGCTAACTACAGTTTGACTTTACTTGACAATAGCTAAATAGAGAATAATCATACATAAAATTTATCTTAGGAGGTAAATTACATTACATTGCTTAAATCTAGTTCCCATCGGTGCATCTGCTGAGTGGGCAGTCACACGGGCTCGGTTTCATGCTGAATGGCCAATTCCCACAGGTTGTGGTGACTTAACTCCTCCATCCTTAAGATTCGAAAATTACGGAGTGTTTTTTCGAAGGAATGCTTTCCATGGGTGTGGCTTCTTCTTCATCCCTAGGTTTCTTATTTAGGGTGGATCTCCATAACTGGTAGATTTTTCTTATTTGTGTTATTGCTAGAATTATAATAATTAGGGAGCAAAACACAAGGGTGATGTAAAATGACGTATTTTGGGGTTGCTGGCTGTCAATACTAAACGAAGTCAGCTGATTCGCTGCATCCTTGAGGCGATAAATTTCGTCAAGATTAATTTTGGTTATATTTGGCATTTCCAAAATAGTATCGTGCGTTATTGCAGACAGTTTGATTTCTGGCAGGATTAATGGTTTTCCTTCTTGAAGTTTCACATCATTGAGGAATTTTCTTCCATTGATTTGGATCTCGCAGCTTTCAGGAATTTTGACTAGAACCGATTGTTCGATTGGCAAATATTGATCGCTGCTACATTTGGCTAATAATTTTTCGGCTTTAATTGGCAGGATTAGAACCATTTCTTTCGTGATTTGTTCTACGATTGCTTCTTCAATATTGATTTTGAAAGTTGGACAGTCGGCTGTCGGTGTGTTCATCAATAAACTGTTGACACATTCGTCACGAGGGTGAAATTCTTCCAGACAGAAGTACGTTTCTTCAACGGTCGGGCAAACGTTGTTGGAAACTTGTTTCTTTTCTTCCTTTTGTGCCAGGTAAGGGTATTTTGGGATAAATATCATTTGATTTTGGATTACTGGATAAATATGAAAAAAGGTAAAAGGTTCGGGTCTCAGTATCGGTACATGAATAGCAAAGATAAGCTTTGAATTTGAAAAAGTTAGTTGCGTACCAAAAAATTGATAATAAGACAATATATTTTGGAACCTTGGAATTTCATTTTTCCTGTACATCTTTGATAAATATTTTAACATTTCATTTAAGTCAGAACTTGAAAGAATACTATTATGAAGAGCGTTGATTTTTGCGAACATAATAGCGTTTTCTAAATTGTCCAAAAACATAATTACATTTTGGCAATCTAAATTTAATTGCGTAAGAATGCCTTGAAAACTAAGATAATCTCCTAAGGACTTTATTTCTCGTTCCATTGTATTGCGAAGCGTTTTTAAACCAAGTTGAAGTTTGTCTTGATTTTTGCTAAGAGTAATAATCGTGTTGTTATAATTCTTTATTAGATTTTTTGAGAGTGAAATTTGCAATTTCAATTCATTGGCAATTTGTTTTTGGTTTGTATTTAAAATATTTATTGCTTCATCATATCGTTGACTATCTTCCGAATCTAATGTACCAAATAGCCATTTACTTGCTTTTCCAATAATATTTATTAATCCTCGTTCTTTTTGGATATGTGGGTGTAAATTTTGTAACTTATTGCTCGCGATTTGAATTAAATATTCTGTTCTAACAAGTAAGTTTTCCGCTAAGCCATGATAAGAAATATGATTCGTAGCATTTGATAATAATAAATGATTTCTAATTATTAAGAAATTATTTTCGATATCATCTAATTGATTAATTAAGTAACTTAAATCTATATAATGCAAAAACGTATGTCTATTATATACTATTCTAGAGTTTCCTAATTTTATAGGAAGGATAGGGTTATTTAAGTTTGTTACTTGAATGTCAGCTCCTATCGTCAGTCCTATGTGAAGTACTAGGAACAGAGTCGTCAATTTTTTCGGCATCGTTAACCTGAAAAGATTGTTTCATTTAAATTTTAGGTTTCCTAGCGCTACTCTTATGATATGATGTTTTATTTGTTTTTATTTTGATGTCTGTTTGACCTTTTAAATTAACTTTCTTACATTTAGGATACATTTTTCCTCGCTGTTTATTTTTTATATAGGCGATTTTTTGCGATTGAAAATCCGGGGGTTCGTTTCTTGTTTCATTTCGCTTTTCGATTATATCCTGTTTAGTTTGCTCGTTGACTTCTTTTAGACGTTCATAGAGCTTATTCGATGTTTTTTTATGAGTTTGTACATAGTTTGAAATTATCATATTATCATTAAGATCGAACGGATTTATTGATTTTATATGTCCTGTGATAATTTCGAATGGGGTATATTTCGTAACACTATGTATTGAATTATTATATCTCATAACGGCTCGTTTAATTAATTGTTCCGTATTTAGATTATTATGGTCTTCCTGTAAACAACGATAACTTTCTATAATTGATGAGTGAAATCTCTCAACAGGGGAATTTGAATTACTATTTTTGGGTGTATTAAAGTGTAATTCGATTTTGTACATTTTACAAAAATCTTCTAATTCCTTGTTTTTAAATTCGGTACCTTGATCGGTGGTAATTTTTAATGGAAGTCCGTGATGTGTTATAAAATTGAATAGATTTTCTATCGCTTCTACTCCGGTAATAGCTTTAAGAGGGTAGGCTTGTCCATATCGAGAAAATGAGTCGATAACGGTGACAAAAGCTTCGCTATTGATTCTAAAAGTGTCCACATGGATGTGCTCAAATGGTTTTGAGGTTGTTGGAGTGAGGTTAAATTTGATTATTGGTGGATCTCTATCGTACTTATTCTTTTGGCAAGTCTCGCAATTGTTTATATAGTTTTCTATATCTATAGACTTTCTTGGCCAATAGAATATTCAACTGAGTGCTGCTTTCATTTCATTCATGCCTCTATGACATGTTTTAGTCGTGTGATACATTTCTAACTTTTCTTTCTGATCAGAGAGCTTCTCAATGTCTTCTAGAAATGTAGTGCAATGTACTAATTTATATGCAGAGTTTCGAAATAGGTTTTGTAGAGTCACAGTAAAATTTCGTGCTAATAAATCGTTTCTAAAGAAAATTGCATACACTCGTTTAGGGTCTATATTTTCTTTTAGTAATTTTACGATATGAGGTGTTGGATTTCTATTAGAGATAGTGACATACATTCTATTATTTTCAAAGACTTTTTCTCTTCGTATTTGAATATTTTCTACTTCTCCGTCGGTGATTATTATTTGTTTTTTATATTCATTGATTGGTCTTTCGGATATTGGTATTGCAAATATCGGGTTTTCTACTGACGTATGCACTGTTTCATTGTCAGTGGATGGCTGAACTACTGGTAATTGAATATTTGGTGGTTTAATTTGAATATCGCTTATAATTTTTATTTTTGGCTCATTGATACTCAATTTCAAAAGTTCTTCTACTGTTTAATTGTCTAAATTAGGTAAATCCTCTTCACTTCGATGTAACAAAAATTCTTCTATGATTTCGTCTGAGTCGCCTAAATTGTTAAATATTGATTCCGTCTCTATGGCGTTGATATCTACAGGGTGTCTTGAAACTGCGTCTGCTGCTTGGTTTGTTTTTCCTTTCTTATATTTTACTTCATAGTCGAATTCTTCTAGTTTTAATCTCCAGCGCATTAGTCTTGAGTTTGGCTCTTTTAATGACATCAACCATTGTAGCGGTTTGTGATCGGTATATATTACAAATTTTTGTCCAAATAAGTATGGTCTAAAATGTTTACAACTCCATACAATAGCTAAAAGTTCTTTTTCTATTGTTGAGTAATTTATTTCTGCTGGATTCAATGTACGAGATGCATAGCAAATTGGGTGGTTTTCTTGTGAAAGTATTCCTGATATAGCAAAATTTGAAGCATCAGTGGTCAGCTCAAATGGTTTGGAAAAATCAGGGTATGCTAAAACTGGTTCTGATGTTAACGTATTTTTACAAGTGTTAAAGCAATCAACAAATTCTTTTGTATGTTCTACCTTGCTATCTTTTTTGAGACACTGTGTCAATGGTTTGGTTAACTTCGCAAAATTTTTTATAAATTTCCGATAATAACCGAGTAAACCAAGAAATGCTTTGATTTCACGCTGTGTTTTTGGAATGGGGTATTTTTGTATTGCAGAAATTTTCTTTTTATTTGGTTTTATTCCGTTGGGTGTTACAACGTGTCCTAAAAATTCTACTTCTTTACACAAAAATTCACACTTGTCTATCTGGATTTTTAAATTTGCTTCTCTTAATTTTTCGAATACTATTTTCAGATTTTGAATATGTTCTGTTAGGCCTGTGCTTATCACGATTACGTCGTCCATAAACACCATACAAATTTTATTTTGTACGTCCTTAAAAATTTCATCCATTACTCGTTGGAAAGTGGATGGAGCATTTTTCAATCCGAATGACATCCTTAAAAACTCATAGTGTCCATTTTCTACGCTAAATGCGGTCTTTTCGATTGAGTTGTTATGCATTTCTATTTGATGAAATCCACTAGCTAAATCTAGTGTAGAAAAATACTGGGCTCGTCCTAGCTTGTCCAAAATATCACTTATATTTGGGATTGGATATCGATCTGAAATTGTTTTTTCGTTAATTTTCCGAAAATCCACAACAATTCTCCACTTCTGCTTTCCAGAAGCATCGACCTTTTTTGGAACAATCCAGATGGGTGATGACCAAGGACTACTGGATGGTCTTATTATTCCTTTTTCGAGCATTTCATTTATCTGCCGTCTTACTTCTTCTTTATGAACAAATGGATATCGATATGACTTGGTGTGTACAGGGATATCGTCCGTTGTCCGAATTTCGTGTTTAATTTTGGATGTGAAAGACAATTCTTCGTCGTTTTGATAAAATATATCAGAAAATTCTTTACATAACTTGGAAATCGCTTCCTTTTCTTCCGGATTCATATGTTGCGTACGAATTAAATTATTTTTGAAAATTTTATTTTCTTGATTGCTTTTTTTATTTTGCGTAAACGTTTCGAAATTAAATAATTCGAATTGATTTTGTTCAAACGGTTCGACTTTTAATGGTTCTTTAAATTTTACAGTTATATATTTATCATGGGGATTTTGAATTTCTAGAATAGCAAATCTGTTTTTTGCACGAGAAAGTGCGGGTGGAATTATTAATTTATCTAGCTGTGTTGCTTTTACAATAATATCGCCTTCATAAATATTAACTGGAATATTCTTTAGTACTTTTTCGTTTGGATTAAGAGTGATGGAAAAATCTGTTTCCAAATTTTCTCTATATTTGAATGGAATTTCGATATCAGGTCCAATCAATCGTTGATTAATTAGATCAATATTTAGACTCATGTTCTTTAAGTCAGTTAGTCCTATAACTCCGTCAAAAAAGTCATGGAAGTCAAAAAGAATAAAATTGATTTCGTGATTGTTACCATATTTTAGAAAAATTGGAATATCGGCTTGAAATTGGGTATTTTCACTTCCTATGGCGGTTTTGATAATATTTTGACAACGATAAATACATTGTGGGAAACATTGTTCAGCCACTGTAGGTCTTAGAATAGAACGAAAACTGCCTGTGTCGATTAATAATTTAATTTTCGGGTATTCGAGTTGTATATATGGTAAAGCGTTACTAGAGGAAATATTAATTTCCGTCAGGCTTGTGGTTTTGATGGGCCTGGGTCTAGAAAATTTCCATTATTATCGTTTACAGATAATTCGTGAATTTGTTCTATTTGGGCATTATCGTCATAATCGATTTGATTATTGATATTTATAGGATTTTGTTCCTCATACTGAATTTCGTCACAATAGGTATCGGAATATGAGTTTGAGAAATTATTCGATTCATCTTCCTCGAATTCATTTGAATAAAGTTCTTCGAAAACGTATTTTGGGTTTTGGAATGGTTGAACTTGCCTTTGATATTGATTAATTGGTCTAGAAAAGGTATGATTTTGGGGATTTATTTTGGTGAATCCATTTGTATTTCTAGATACAATTGACATAGGAGTTGGTTTTGGAAGTTGATTTGGTGGAGTTTGATTTGGCTTGAATACATTACGAGGTGGTCCAAATACTTCTCGATTGGTTGGATAACGTTTGGTCGTCATTTGTTTCGGTTGAATATTTATAGGTTGTGAGGACCATGAAGGTTTTAAAGACATATTAGATTGATTTTGGTTACTAAAATTTAGGTTCACGCGATTAAAATTTGGTTGGAAATTTGCGTTTGTCTGCGACTGAAAATATTGGGGATTTTGATGATTAAATGGTCTATTAATAGAGTTATTTATTTTATTAGGATTTCCTGTTTGTCCTAAATTTCCATATAATCGTTCAAAGTTTTCAAATTCAGCTACATAACCCATAGCATCTTCCAGAGAGTCTGGTTTTCTAATATACATGTTATTTTTCAGAATTCCTGAACAACCTGCTATAAAAGTGTTAAGCGCTGTTTTGTCGTATAGATTTATATGACAAAGTTTTTGATTTTGATCAAGAGTATTATCATTGCTAATACGTTGTATAACACTACTTCTTAATAATTGCAACCTACTACCAAAATTTAATAAATGTTCTCCCTTGTAGGGTCTCGTTCGCGTTAATTCTTGTACTAAACAATCTAAATCTCTGCTATCAGCAAAACATTGAATTAAAGCTAATTTTAAATCATTCCAATTTGTTAATTCGGATCTATTTCCTACTAAAATTTCGGCTTTTCCGATTAGTTTTTCCTGAAAACAGTCAACAATATACTGATTGAATTCATCATCGTTTAATACGGCATAAGATCTTATTAAGTTCTCGCATTTTAAAATAAATTTGTTTAAAGTATTACTATCGCCATCGTAGGGCTTAATATTATCCAATTTGGATTTAAAAAGATTCCAATTCATATTATTTCTAACTTGATTATCTTCGTTTCCGTTAGGCATGCTGCAAATTATATCTGTGCTTGCAGTACTAGATATAATTTCGTCTATAATCGCTGTACCTACGGTACTATTACTACTTGATTCTAATATTGTACTTGCAGTACTGTTTTTCTTGAAACTTAACGAATTTAGTTTCTCTACGAGATCGTCTAATTCGTTCATAAAATTGTTATTTTATTTTTAATTTAATAATTATTATTTTTCGTTTATTTTGATTGAGAAATAAAAATAAAATTCTAACCCAAACTAACCTAATTGTCTTCAATAGACTGCGAAAATTTGTCTCCAATAGACTGAAATTAAAATTAAATTGCTTATCTATACCTTCCGAGTACCTTATACAGAGGGTCAAAAGGGACCGAAAGGAATGGCACTTACAGTTTGCTGTAGTCTCCGCTTCCTTCCCGATTCTCTCGCTGGTTTGTCTGGTCTGGTGTAGCTTCGACCCTTTGATTGCGCTGAAGGGCTGGATAACCCAAGTAGTGGATCTGGCCTGAAGATTCTGGTCGTTTTCTGATGAACACTACCGCACAATCCTACCGACTGCGCCACTTAAGAATTTAACTTTCAAAAATCTCTTTTAAAAAATTATTTATTAGGAGCTAACTACAGTTTGACTTTACTTGACAATAGCTAAATAGAGAATGATCATACATAAAATTTATCTTAGGAGGTAAAGAACATTACATTGCTTAAATCTAGTTCCCATCGGTGCATCTGCTGAGTGGGCAGTCACACGGGCTCGGTTTCATGCTGAATGGCCAATTCCCACAGGTTGTGGTGACTTAACTCTCATGATTCTTTTTTGTACCACCAGCAGTCGGTCTAGATCATGAGCACCTCCCCAAACCGCCAGAGCATAGGACATTACCGGATAGGAATTTGCGTAGTAGAGAGTTATAAGATTTGAATCACTCAATTTTATCATAAAATAACATCTATAAAATAACATCTATTAAGCTTTGAGCAAACAGTATCAATGTGCAGATTCCACTCAAGATTAGAATTAATCGTGATTCCTAAAAAAATTGAACTGGGACTAACAGGTAAATTCGCATTATTAAAAAGAACAGTTAAATTCATTGATTTGCGAATTTTGGTCTTAAATTACATGGAAACAGTTTTTGTTAGATTTATAATAAGGTTATTATTTTTATACCAATTTGAGAACTCAAACAATGTTATTCCAATTTTTTCCTTTAAAAGATTTGCATCCTTGGCTCATATAACTATTGTCGTATCATCAGCAAATATGAATATAATTCCACATGAAATGTACTCTGGTAGGTCATTTATGAATAATAAGAAGATTAAGGGACCTAGGACACTACCCTGAGGGCTCCCCAGGTCACAATTTTCTATGTCCTTCAAAAAAGATTTTATCCATTTATTCAGTAGTCCGTTTATACCTAATTTTTTTAGATTTTTTTTTTACAAATTCTGATTCTATGGTATCAAATGCCCTTGTTAGATTAAATAGAAGAGCTACTACTCTTTCATTGTTATCGGGTTTTGCATATATACTCTGTATAAAGTCGATTGCTGCAATCTCAGTGGAGTGTTTTTCCCTAAACCCGTGTTGATGAGGGGTTATGACTTTATTTTTATCAAGAAAACCAGCTAGCTTATTGTAGATAACCCTTTCGAAAACTTTTTAAAAACAGCTAAGTAAAGATATGGGCCTATAATTTTCGACAAATAGAGGATCACCCTTTTTAAATATAGGTAGGATATTAGCCACCTTCAGCAAACAATTACTTTAAAGGAACACTTCTTCAACAGGGCAACAGGTACCTTGAATTGCCCTGAATCTTTCCATTCAATGAATTAATTAAATTCCAAGTGGTCTTTGTTTTATTTATTTGTTATTTATTATTTTGTTAAAATAGGTTTCTTTTTCTTTTTTAATTTTTATGTTAATTTCTTTTTTTAATTATTTATATTTATTTTTTAACTGTACATGCTCAGTACGATTCTGTATCCAGTGTAAGTTTTTTAATTTTTTAAGTTCTTCTAGAAGTTCATTAGAAAATTTAACTTTTTTATTTTCTATTTTTTTCTCAATTAACTCTTTCTTTGGGCAACTCACCTGGAAAGACCAATTAAACGCATCAAAGAAGTGATCAAAGTTTCGCTCTATATTGGTCTGAGTAAAGTTCATTTTTTCAAAGGAATCAAAATGAAAATTAAATTCGTTAATTGAGCCACACTAACCATCCTATTGCACCGAACTGTCTCCCGTTGGTTTACTTCTGGCAGTATTGTTTGCCTGTCATTACAGTATATCAGTTGGCAAAAATAATCGGATATTCCAGCATCAAAATTTCTGAAAGAGAAAAACTCTGACACAGACGTGATGACATAATCAAGACCTGAGACACTGGTAATATCATTTCTGTTTGTGAAAATCCTAGTTGCCTCATTATTAAGCAAAGATGTCAATTTATTAGAATAAAGTATATCCATAAGCATTTTATAATGTTTTGGATTCTTACTACTGGGTAGATGGTCAATGTTTAGATCAGAACAGATTAAAACATTTGCATAATTATGTAAAATTTTTCTCAATAGTTCAGAAAAAACATCCAAAAAGTTCGCAATGTCAGTGGATGTTCCGGGTCTAAAGATCTAAAGAATAAGCAAAAATTTTTGTATTCAATAGCATAACATTCCATATTTATCTAATAAGTGTCCGTGTAAGAAGAGCTATTGTTTTTTGTTTCTGAAACAACTGAAAGGACGGTATCAATAAAACTTAAGTTACAGTAGGTGCTCTCCATTTCCCGAAGGCCCTTACAGAAATTTTCGAGTTTAATTTGGATCCGATGGAAAACGCGGTTAGCACGGCTTCTACCTGATTAGATTTTCTCTGCTATTGCTCCCTAATATAGCTTCGTTTACTTCATGAATAAATTCGCGGTGCGATGTGATTTCGCTGGAGTAATTGCCATTAGAAAGCCAATTTGGCGGATCGGGAATTCGAGTCGAAGAACACATTTACGGAGCATTTAGGGCTGTTAAAGAGCAAAACTAACATTTTTCGATATATTGAAGATTTTTTAAAAAAGCCGGACATTATTTCATTTAGATTAAGTTTTGGTAAGAGTATAATATGAATATATTTTTATCTGGGTGTCTTTATTATGTCTTTCATTATTAGCAACGATCGTCTTCCGTAACAAATATTTGAACATGCTCATTCCCATACCAGTAATTTTTGGATTTTCAGTATCATTTCGAGTTTGAATCCTAAAAAAATTACTTAAAAATTTGAATGAACCTAACTACGTCATTAGTCATTAAGCCATTTGCTGCACCACCAAAATCTCACAGAACAAGTTAGCTTTAAATTTAATTAGACAAATGATGATACACTTTAGAAAACCAGCAATTTTACAAGTTTTTTGTTAATTCTACGGGTAATGTGGGTTTGGATTTGGCCGTTTAGTAGCTTTAATTATTTTTTGAAAAATATTGTGTCGACGATTTGTGGATTTTTTCTCAGTGGATTGGATTCTCAACTATTTTTGGATCGCAGTGGTATTTGACTACATCAGCTTAGCATAACATCTTAGGATGGATTTAAGGCCCGAGCAATGAAGAACAGAAAGAGCGACAGGCTCCCACTCTAATCCAAATTCAATTTCTGATTTAATTTCTAACTTGATTTTTGACTCAAGATGGATTTGGATATCTATTAGAAGTACACAATTACGGTTGGTCCGCCATCAGGTACCTCCAACCGCAAACTTATTACAACGGTTTGTGAACTGCCATTCCTACAGAAATATCGGCCTCGTAAAATCTGGCATTGCAATTGTGCAAACAGGGACGATCTAAGAGATTTTCCATGGCTCGACGTTTGCTTTGGCACTGACGACTCGTCACAAGAGATTAGGCAAGCAATCTCCTCAGGAATGGAATCATACGTCCCAAAATCCATCAGTTACCGTCAAAAGGAAAGCCCTTGTTCAACCGAAGATGCGAAAGAGCTGTAGGTATGAAACAACAAACCTACAAGTACTGGCAGCAAAACCAGACCGCTGAAAATCGCAATTATTTTGCCGAAGAAAGAAACGAATGCAAACGTGTGATTAAGGACACTAAAGACAAACACAATCAAAGGATCAAGAATAAACTTTTGCAATACCCCAGTGGCTCCAGGAATTTCTGGTCGGTAGCAAAGGCAATAAGTAATAACTACACAAAAACGTCCCTCCCACCTTTGACAGACGATGGCGGCATCACGGCGACTACAGTCAAGGAAAAAGCAAATATGCCGCCAAAATGTTTTTATGGCACTCTAGCTTAAACGTCCATGGCAGAACTTAAGTTTCATCACCGCGATATTCGTAAAATTCTCAAAGAACTAGATATGCAAGAGGCATCAGGACTGAACGGAATACCTACCATCGTGTAAAAGAACTGCGCGAACGAACACTTCACCCATTATTTCTAGACTTTTTTCTCTGTCTTGCCGAAAAGGAATTTACCCACCTTCCTGTAAAGTCGCTTGAGTGCAACCCATTCTAATAAAAGCAAGAAAACCACGCCCCCAAACTATCGCCCAATTGCGTTGCCAATAATATCCAAATCATCGTACCTAGTGACAACAGTTTTTTGGTCAGATTTGGACGATCCCCCAAACTCTTCACAGATTTTGAACCGACAAAATGGATAGCCAAACAGAGACGACTATTTTATTGTGGCAATTTTTAGAGCTGTTGGATGAACAAAATCAAAAGGGAAATAGATTTTGGGTTCACCCGATGAACCAAAAAAAGGACTATTGCTGATTTCATTCGTGAGTTAAGAAATGATCTCCAAAAATTTTACAACTATTGCCGAATGAGTATGGAAACTTTTGACGAGCTTTTGAATCTAGTTCAAGACAGGATAGAGAAGCAGAATACAAATTACAGAAGGTGTATTTCAGCAGAAGAAGGATTAATCATAACACTGAGGTAAGTTTCTTTTATTTATTGTTGACATTCTTTTCGACAGAATATTTCAATTTAAAAAATATAGGTAGCTTTACTTTTGATATGCCTGGTAGAGGAAAATATTGTCGCCAGCGCGAATACGAGTCACAGCCCATCACCGAGTCATTTCGTTGTGACTGCTGGCATTGTTGTGAATGATCATCTTGAATAAATTGCTGTTCCGAACTAGGAGGTCCTGTGGAAACTGTTCTCGTGTTAGATGATGCGGAGTACATGCCGCTATGATCACTTATTACAGTTAGAAGGAGGTCCGAATGAACAACTCGAGAGAGGGTTTAAAATAGTCGACTGTGATTCTTCCTGTTTATCAAGAAATGAGTTCAAAAGTTCCATCACCTTTACTTTAAAATTACGTTGACTTCTAGCGTCTAGTTTGTTAACATCAGGGACTAGACTCTTAAAAAGTTGGGTCGTCCGGTTCTGGACCTTGGCTCTGAGCGTAAGCAGTGACTGTCCTGAGATATTCAACCATAGGGCCTGCGACCACTTTGGCAGCAGATGGTTTCTTATTCTTTTTCCTTTCAATCGATGACTTTGCAGTTGCAGTATCGTCCTGTCGTTCAATAGTACTTATTTGTGACTGAGACTCGACCTCATCCAACGGTAATCCGTTATTTTCTTTATTTTCCAAATTATCTTGTGTTTCTTCATTATCTATGACATCATGAGACGTCGAAGGAATAGATATATTTGGTGCCGAGAGATTACTTATCATTTTTCGTTGTGGCCCAGCCATTTTATTCTTCTTAGCAGCAGATCCGCTAGGCGCGTTTCTCAGCTCTCGAAGGTATCGCGTGTACGCTGTCCTCAAAGAATGCCATTTGGATTTACAGGCAGCAACTGAAAAAAGAAAAAAAAAACCTATCTCAAAACACAGTGGAAAATAGCGATGTTCATGTGAAAATTCTGAATTTTTTAAACTTTTCCAGGCATTAGTGCCAACATAATAATAATAGTTTTCAAAATATTTGTTAATTTTTATTTTTCTTTATTTCAGATTTGTTGCCACAGGGGATTGTTTTAAATACATCCACTACAATATGCGTATTGGTGCCACGACAGCACGAGAAATAATAAGTGAAACTTGCTCAGCTATATGGGAAGTACTTTCTCCAATATATTTAATGACCAGCCGACTCCAGAAAAATGGCAAAAAGTTGCCGATCAGTTTGAGGATTTATGGAATTATCCAAATGTTTGTGGCTGCGTGGACGGTAAACACATTCGCATTCAAAAGCCGTAGCATAAAGGATCTGCTTTTTATAATTATAAAAATTATCCCTCAATGGTACTACAAGCAGTTGTGGATGCGGAGAGTAATTTTTTAATTACAGACGTAGGAGAAGCGGGCAGACATAGTGATGGAGGTGTGTTTACTGCTTCTAATTTAGGCTGAAATTTTATCGAACAAACATTGAACTTGCCACAGCCCCGAAGACTAGATCGTGAAAACGAAACTCTATTTCCCTACGTATTTTTAGGAGATGAAGCTTATTCACTAAACAGAAATTTTATGAAACCTTTTGCTCGTGCATATCGACATTCTAGAGCTCGTCAAATAGTCGAATGCGCATTCGGAATGATGTCAAAAAAATTCCTTATATTCGATCGACCAATGTTAGTTCATCCAGATTTTGCAAAGTCGATAACTTCAGCTTGCTGTGTTTTGCACAATATGATTAGGAAGAAGGAGGGGACAGTTGCAGATGTACACGATGAAATGATAAATCTTCAAGAGTGTGACCTTCAAAGGGAGATGACGAGAGCGTGGGCCTCCCGAGCTGCATACCAAGTACGAGAAAATTTTGCCGATTATTTCATTTCACCTGCTGGTTCAGTATCATGGCAAGAACGTATGGCACTTTGATCTAATATTATTATAGACATAATAATTAGATTAATTTGACCAATATAATATTTAAATTATAATTAAATAATAGTTAATTTTGGAACGCAAAAGTATAACATTTTATATCGTATTATGCTCGATATTATGTATTTACATACCGGGAACATTTAATTCATTTGCAATTTCGGACCAAATATTGTTGATAATATCTTGGTTGTGGTGTTCTTTCAAGTTATAATTGTATATAGCTGGTCGAGCCTCGACCAGCACTAACAATCGATCCACGTCAATCGGTTCGTCGATCTGGATAGACTTCTCCTTCTTCTTTCTCTCCATTTTATGACCCTTGTGCGTGAAAAATGTACTTAGCCTCACGAATGTTGCGAAGAAACTGACGACTCCCTTCGGCGGCGCAACATCGCCCTCTCGTTGCGAAACGATGCGAAACATTTCATGGCACCGTTGCACGCGGTGCGCGCCTGTTCCATCTGATTCCAAATGAAATTTGGAGCTTGCAACGTTGCGCGATGTTGCGAAACGTTGCGCAACAAAAAGTTGCGGCTGGTGCGTTTCCACACTAAGGCTTTCGCAAAGAGAGATCGACAGGAGATATATTATTGGCCTATGTCACTCATATATGGAGTGGAGCAATTGAGAACTACGGATAATCTTGAGCGATTGCGATGGATATTTCGATGACATTCAACAGAGTTTGGCATGATGGATTGCTCAACAAACTGCCGTCCTTCGGACTGCCAGTCTCCCTCCGCAGCTGGCTGGCCAGCTGCCTAAAGAATCTCTTCACGTTGCAGTTGATGGACAAATCTCAGACACAATCACCATTAACTCGGGCATGCCTCAGGGCACAATTCTTTCACCAACTTTGTTCCTCATCTATATTATTGAACCAATAATCCTGTTTACAGCTTTGCAGATGACAGTACCCTTGTGTCCCAGATTATATTATAAAAGCCTCTACCAGCGACTGAGACTTATCACCGCAGACAGGAGCAGATTACAACAATGAATCAAGATCTGGAGATAGTTTGAACTTGAAGCGACAGAAATTCGATTCAATTCAATGCAGCAAAAACTGAAGCAACCACGTTTACCTAGAAAGCCAATACGGCGGGCCCTGACATCATTATGGCAGAATCGACCCTTCTTTATCCTCGCATATCGGACTACTGGGTGTCTCTGTCAACAGCAATATGTCCTGGCATGACCACGTTGCTATTATCGCAAAATCAGTCTCGCAAAAGCTTGGCTGGCTATGTCGCAACAAAAAAAAAACGCACTACGGCGCAGCAGCTGCTCTTGCCTACAAAATGCATATAAGACCGTGCTTAAAAAGCTGCTGGTTTCCATTCAGAAGAGGGCTGTGCGTCTCGTCGGCGACCCGAAGTTGATCTGGGATCTTGGTAGTCTGGAACACCGCAGACATGTGGCCGAGATATTCCTGTTTTACAGATATTTTCACGGCAGATGTTCCCAGTTCCCAAAAAGTATTAGGAATATCTTTTGAACTGAATTAATATCATCTTAGTGTAGGCTATGTTGAACCTTCCAGGCAAATTTCAAAGAATAGTTACCTTACGTTTTAGATATTTAGGAGTATGACACTATGACCTCTAAGATAACTTGTTGGTTTCTCTCTTTTTAGGGCACGGAATATAAGTTATTAAAAATAAGTTATTCCGCTCCACTAAATTCTATCTATTTATCAATGGTTTTCGATGTTCGGTATATTAATCGCCAGTGACATGTATCTGTGAATGGATATATTTTGCACAATTAACTATTTAAGAAGAACAGGTTCGCTGGTTTATATCCATAGTTAGCGGATGCGTGTCATTGTAGATTTCTATATGGAGTGAGTGACATCTATACGGAAGCGGGCTTATCTCATATAGTTGGTAATTGAAGGACGTAGTACGTTGTTCAATAGCTGTAATTTAAGCATGTAATCTACAATAGATTGCTATATTTAGCGTATGCTGAGTGTTTCCTTAGTCTGTCGGGCTTCCTAAAACGGTTGTCACATGATTTAAATTGCCCAATGAGAGCATCGGAAGTCAGAATAGGTGCAACGTCTTAAATTTTAAAGCAAAAGTCGGTTTATCTTTGTGGCAACGCTAGACTCGGTAAGTGCTACTAATTTCCTGATCTTGGAATATTTTATTCATCTTACATATTTTCACTAATATTTTCATTTTTCAAATACATAATTAATAATTGTTTCCGATTCAGTTAATTATATTTGGCTAAAGCAAGAATTTAGCATTTTTATATTACACTTTCGAGTAATTGACGATTTCAACAATCTTAATTTTTGTGGTGACCTTTAGGTTTAAATACCGATTTTTTGGTGGATATTAGCGTCTTATTGGTCAAATTCGTGCAATTTATAGAGAACGAAATTATGTCATCGTTTAACGGTCACACATATTATTTTACGTATTTTTATTTAGATTGAACAGTATTATTTGGAGATTCTCAGAGCGGATTTTATCTGTTCCTGTAAAGGTAGTTAATTGAATGTGTGGTAGAATTTCTCAGGATTTTCCCTCATAGTATTGTTTGTTATAGTATTTTTCTTTTCAGGCTTATTTCATTAATATTTCAGTTTATTTGTAACACCAAGCATATAATTATTAGCAGTTACCGTGTCACGTTTCAGCAATGATGTACCGAAATTAATTTACATATATGAGAGGTTTAAGTACACGTGTGTAAATTTACCTGGTTTATTTTTCTTTATCTTTTATCTAAGTTCCTATCTCAAGGCGAGATAGTGATTATCTTATCTATATCTTTAAGTAATTGAGGTGTAATTACACTCAATTATCATTTATGTGTCAACGGCCATATATATATTTTAAGTAATAGGAATTACTTATTTGGAGTAATAAGACTCATTTATAGAGAGGTTATATTTCTATTTTTTCTATTTATTATAAAAATCACGTTTTCTTTTATTTAAATTTGCCGAGAGCCACTGTGTGGACAAGTTTCATATTTTTTTTTTTGAATTTTAAATCTTAATCACAATTTCTTTTGAATTTCATATCTTAAAGTAAAGAAAAGAAATATCTTGAGTAACAGTAGTTATTTATAATTCTTGCTTAACAATAGCCATTTATAATTTTTGCTTAACGGTAGTTATTTATAATTTTTTGCTCAACCTAAAACCGTAATCAGAGTACAAATAATATCGAGTAGATTCACTCAGCAAAAATTGTTTCATGTTTTTGGATCAAACGCAAAAGCCGCAGCACGGTGAAAATAGTATATTATTTTATATGGAGGAAAAGTGAAACTTTTCATGGCGCGCTCGTGTAATAGAAAGCAAGCCATGAAAAGTATCAATTTTCCTCCAAATAAAATATGCTGTTTTTTCTTCAAATGTCGACAAATTAATGCAACAACATCTCTTTTTACTTGTAATAATATCTAATTATTATTAAAGATAAATGGGTTTGCAAGGCGGCTTAGACCACGGTCGTAGGTGGCCTTGCTTAGACCGGTGTCGGTGAATATAATGTAACATAAAGCTGTCAGTGGACACTGTCAACAATAATTATTTTTTTAAGATTGCGTCTCCGATTGCGTTTTAATTCCGTATTGATAAGCAGTTATTGAGTAAGTTCGATTAAATAATAACCAATTTGTTCCTAAATTAGTGATTTTTAGAAATGCAGTCACAAATTGAGTGATTAATACAAATTGTAGTTTAATAAATCTTGAGTTGTTGACGCTTATTTTGTTGTCTGTTTGTATTGTATCTATGTTGCTATGACAACACTTTTACCTCCGCAGGCGGAAAAGTGAAAAGTAAAGCTCCGGCGGAGGAAAAACGAAACTTCACGGCCGCCTACACAGTCGAGTAATGACGGATTTACTGACGTTTGAAGAAAAAATTTATTTTATAAACACCTGATTTATATTGTTTGTCAGTTTTGTCTTTATTGTTTTTAGTCTTCTCCCTAGATTATTCTTATTAACCTGAATTGATTTACAGCCAAATTTATTTATTTTTTTTTGAAACTATCTGAAATTTTTGAAATATAATTGATAAATTTAAACGGCTCCTTTTCTAATTTTAATGTAGGGTTATAAAATTGTTTAGTTAAAATGTTCTTGAACAATTCCAACAAATTAATGGTTTACCAATAATTGTCTCTCCAATTTCACCTTTATTTGCCGAGATTTTTATGGCTGATTTTGGACAGCATTTATTCATCACCAACAATTCATTAATCAGAAATATATTTTTTGGGATAGATATGTGGATGATATATTTTGCATCTTTACAGGAACCAACAGAAACTTAGATACTTTTTTAACATTTTTAAATTCCCTTAATAGAATTCAATTTACCAGGGAAAAAGAATCTAACATTTTAAACTTTTTGGACATAAAGATTACAAAGACAAGAGATTGGCTTAAATTTGATATATAGGAAACCAACAACAACAGATGCAATAATTATTCACAAAGACTCTAACCAATCTTGGCAAGTAAAACTTTCTGCTTTTCATAGTCTCATCCATAGATTTTTCATCTTTCCCCTAGACTCGGCGAGTTTCCAAAAAGAAGTATCCATTATCAAACGGATTGCAATTAATACCGGTTATAAGATCGCTTTGATTGACAAATTAATAAAGAAAAAACAGAAAAACATTTTAACTAAATAATTTTATAACCCTACATTAAAATTAGAAAAGGAGCCGTTTAAATGTATCAATTATATTCCGAAAATTTGAGATAAAGGTTCAAAAAAATTAAATAAAATTGGCTGTAAAACAATTCAGGTTAATAAGAATAATCTAGGGAGAAGACTAATAAACAATAAAGACAAAATTGACAAACAATCTAAATCTGGTGTTTATGAAACAAATTGTGTGAACTGTAAAGCTGTATACGAAGGACAAACTGCTCGAAACTTAAATATTAGGATTAAAGAACACAAAAAATTACAAGATCAATCGACTTACCTGTAAGGAAGATCGATCGGAATTATCCGAGCATCTCCGCCATCCCTCATTACACTTTGTAGTATACAACTTTTTCCCAATCGGTACAATTTTTAAAGAAGTTATCTAAAAACATGGTGATTCAGCCGACCCTGGCTAGCCGCTCGAGCTCATCGCCTTGATGCGTCATTAGAATTTTGGTTCGTGAGATTTTTGATTACATTGCATTTGGGGTGATAGGGAGAAGGTAAAGACTGGATGGGTTTGTAATGAGGGATGGCGGAGATGCTCGGATAATTCCGATCGATCTTCCTTACAGGTAAGTCGATTGATCTTGTAATTATCCTTCGCATCTCCGCCATCCCTCATTACACTTTGTAGATGTTTAAAGTATTTGCGATGTAATCTACATTAACTGAAAACTGCGAGTTTTCTGTAGTCCTAGATTTGTAAGGCGCTTTTTATAAACTAAAATTCAAATTTATAACCATTAGATTTAATAACACACATCATGAAGGTACATATATCATGTTTAACGCTTAACTGATATTAACCTTTAACTTATTTTTAATACTATACCAATATTCTTATGTAATATGATAACAAGTTGGTAAGTAAGTTATAATTGTAGCTTAATATTTATATGATTCCTTAGAGTTTATGGTTTAATAAACAAGATGCCAATCCAGTGGGATTACCCACGCCAAGTTTTTTATAGAATTTCGAGAATACTTTTGATTTTTCTGTCGAGCCAGCTGTCTTTTGAATGGTTTGTAATGTAACTCCCATTCTTTGAGCTGCTGAAGTTGCCCCGTGTCGCGTGCTGTGTGCCCCAAAGATTTCCGTGTTTATACTGCTGGCTTTTAGTGTTAACTTGACCCATCTGCTAATGGTTTGGCTGTTGTCTGGGTGATAGGGCTTTTTGTGAGTGAGTATTACATTTTGTTTGGTTTTGCTACTTGTGGTATCGATTGCATCTGCAAATGCAACGATCTATCAGCATATTTACAGTATCTGTGAATGCCGTAATTTCTGTTTTTGAACAAAAAAATAGGTATGTTCACTAGCTGCAACTGCAATTGCAGACAGTGGAGGGTACGATCGATTGTATTACTAGCTTTAAAGTTAGATTTGTAGATTTAAGAATTCGTGAGGGTACATGCTCTTTAAGCGCTGTAGAACTGGGTAGGAATCCCAAGTAATTGAGTATTTTGATTTTGGGGATCTTATGTTAAATGTTCCATTGAGAAACCTTTTTATAACTGCTTCGTCTTTTGTTTGAGTAGGATGACTCCGAAGACAATTGAATATTTAGGAGCTCAAGAATAAGTTTACGGTTTTATTATATATTTGTTGGCGCTTAGAAAAACAGAAATTCCCCTATTTATTGTAAGTATTTCCGTATTGTTTGAGGGCGCTATCTGTCAATGAATAAATAATCACTTTTATCGTTTCATTAGGTACGCTTTGTTATAGAATAGCTCTCCTGACAATGAGGAAGTTTCATCAATTTTTTTTTTTTTTTTATTACTGCTGATTTCCATAGCTCATGAAAAATAAGTAAACATATGTTTTTTCTTTTTACCCTAAGCCGAAAAATGAGGCAGATACAACGCCTTGAGATGTGCTTATGACGTCATAATACACATGAATTGTTACGTCACACCATGCATGGTATATCTATATATACAAAACTAAAAACTGGTATAGCTCTTGTAATATTCATCTTTAGCGGAATTAAAAAAATACGTATCGATTTTTTTTTTATTTTTTTTTTACGGTTCTATAGTTTGCAATAAAAAATAATCAGTTTAATTTCTCAGGAAACTTCGTAATTTCCCTACAGCCAGAGAAATTTTCTTCCACAATGGTTGTTTCTCTCCGCAAGGAGATGTGAGTAAGTATTTTTCAGGGTAAAGATGACTGTTCTGCCAGTACGTCCCTTTTCTCTTGTATAAACCCCAAAAGTGAGCATGGTTGCGGGGGAATAACTACGCTTTTTTTTATATAAAACCTAAATCTTTTAATGTTTATGTAATTTTATTTATACTTTTAAGCAATTCTCTTTTGAATTATCAATAACTAGCCAATTGTCTAAGTAGAGTACAGTTTTTATACCCTTTAATTTTACATATCTTACAACTGGTTTCAGTTTTGTGAAAAGATATGGAGCTGTACATAAACCAAATGAAACACAATTAAATTGGTATAGTACGTTGCAAAAAACGAATCTTAACAACTTTTTTGACTACAGTGCATAGGGATAAGGAAACATGCATCTTTAAGAGATCAGTTTTCCCCAAGAATGCGTATTTTGAAATAAAATTTTTGCCGTACTATGTAGTCTTCTACTTTGCTAACCGGAGTGGTGTCCTATTGAAAGGGATTTTATAATCCTGTACCCACTCTATTATTGAACTGTTTACCTTTTTTCTCTGCTAATTTTGAACGTATAATTCTAGTTCAGACGGTTGGCTAATTAAATTATTGAAAGGGAGGGCTAAGGCACTAATCCCACGGACTATAGTTGTTTCTGTAATTGATACAGTAGTTGTCTTGGCAGGATTTAGTACTCTCTTCGAGATTTAATTTTGATGGTCTGAGGACATTGCAGTTGGCAGCTGGTGGATACTTCTCTATCATACTGTTTTTTTTATCTTTAGTCCTTTTAATAAGTAATTGTCCCATCTAAACTATCTGAGTATGTAGTTCTGGCCTCGCAGGTGTGATTTCGTCGTTTTTTTTTTTTTATCCTACGCAGCTAGGTGGTCGTTACTTTGTTCAGGACCATCTGGTGCTTCTGATGTTGGTAAGTCTTGATAGTCTTGATTTGGCTAAGTTATTTCCTCAGCTAGCGTGAGAGGATTTTCTAATGCATTTGCAAATGCAAAAGAGTTTCCTTGGTTTTGCTACTTATGATATCGATTGCATCTGCAAATGCAACGATCTGTTAGCCTATTTACAGCATCTGCAAATGCTGCAATTTCTGTTTTTAAACAGAAAAATAGGTCCATGAATATGTTCACTATCTGCAACTGCAATTGCAGACAGTGGGTACGATCGATTGTATCTGCTAATACAACGAACTATTCACCTTTTTGCTTGCTGCTTAACCTTGGTTATGCTTTCGACTGCATCTGCAAATGCAACCAATTTTTAGCATATTTACAGTATCTGCAAATACTGTAATTTCTGTTTTGAATAGAAACCAAGAGTGTAATAATTCGCTACCTCCAATGCAATGATTTTATGTAAGAGGGTTGCAATAGTATGGTGGTTATTTGTTTTTGTATCTGCAAATACATACCACTATACCGTTTTATTTTTGTCAGTACATATATCCTTTACATCGGCAAATGTAGGGATATAGCGTGCATCTAACTACTTTTACATAATATACCTACTGGGGTGGAGGCTGTTGGGGGCCCTTCACATCTGCAAATGTGAAGGCCAATTTTAGTTAAAGTTATTCGCATCTGCAAATGCGAATTTGTAAATAGGTATTATTATTATTATTTATTAACATCTCCTGCAAGCAATGTTTACTCCAATTTTTTCCCTCACCGGACGGCTCATGTCAACACGAATTGTTTAAAAATAATGCGTTCCGGTATTACATTGCTTCGACAAAGCCGAATGATAACATTCCGCCTTTTTCCCTTAATTTTGGGTTAGTTTTGGTTAGCACTTTTAGTTCTTGTTGATTGAGCCTCCGTTGCGAGCAAAGCCAACGGAGGGCCATGCAAGCTATAATAATACCCAACTTGGGATTTAGTCGCTCGTAAATTATGCGTCAGCTTGCCTTTGTGGCTAGTTTTTAGAGGTTAATTTCGTGAGAAAAGGACACTCTTCGACTTACTCAAAATTTTAATTTTTTATTTATTTATTTATTTATTTTTTTTTGAAAAGTATTTGTTAATACAGTAATGGCAATAATTACAATATACATAGTCCTTATTCCTCTAGACAGTGTTTTTGAACATTGGTATTGAGGATAATTGAATTTTACTAATAATAACAGTATGATTTCCTATAAACTCTCTAGTATTGTGGCTATGAATATCCTTTGAAAATATTATGATAATATTTTAATTTTGAGTTTTATTTATTATCCTGTAAATAAGTTTATTATGTTCAAATTTTAATACCTTATGTAATTGCCATACTCTTAAATTTTCATATAGATCTGCAGTATGAGTCAGTGGATCATAATTAAATATAACTTTGTTTTTTGTTTTGCAATATTTGCATCGAATCGAATTGCAGTTTATAGTCCCACATGTGCCCCATACGGGGATCAAATATCGAAAAACGAATGATACGAAGGCATTATAACCATTTGTTTCTATTTTTATATTCCTTTATATGGTATAAACGTTTTATTCTATGTAAAACGTTAATAAATGTGCAGGCCGACCGGTATATATTTCCTCCTTTTGATTGTGTTATGTAAACACTTTTTGTGATTGAATAGTATTTCTTTGGTTGGATGTACGATTAGACGAGATTACTAGAGAACGGTTCGAATAGCTCGTATCGTTAACTGTTCCTTATTACTTATATTCATTTCGATATAATATATTTCAATTCCGAATATATTGCTTGATTCTGTGTAATTGTGCAAAGACGACAAATAGATGTAACAATGTTTTGTCATGCCCTCGTATATAACAGTTTGTTAGTATAATTCAAATCGCAGTGAACATATTTAATTTTTGCTTACTGCTTCATTCGCATTTTTGACTGTAACCCGTTCGCACTCTATTTTATTCTAATAAGTATAGTTAGTGTTAGAAGTTTGAGAGTATTTTCCATTTCAATTTTATTAAGTAAAAAAAAATAAGGCTTACAAGTGTCATATTTATTCATAATACTCAGTTTAGAATTATACACATTTAGTTTGCTTTTATACAAGAGATTCTGTTTTTATATATTTAAGATAACCAGGTATTTATGTATATTTGAAATTTTGGCATATATATATGGACTCACCCCCTGATTCGCTTCTCCCGATGAATATTGCCCCCTTTTTTCGCCTCCTTTGCGAGCAAGACGTATCACTAACACTTCACTATACTAGAAATACGATTTCTAGGCATTTTTCTTCTTAAAACCAAAGGAAAGAACCGATTTACGGATTCTTGCTTGTCACCGACCGGTACAAAATTGTAATGACGCATCAAGGCGATGAGCTCGAGCGGCTAGCCAGGGTCGGCTGAATCACCATGTTTTTAGATAACTTCTTTAAAAATTGTACCGATTGGGAAAAAGTTTTATACTACAAAGTGTAATGAGGGATGGCGGTGATGCGAAGGATAATCGATTTTATATAATATTAAAAACTCTGGCTTAGCAAAACATTGTATAGAAAATAACCATTTTATAGATACGAATAATGTCAAACTTTTACACACTGAAACAAAAAGCAAAAAGCTGAACCTTTTGGAGTACGTAGAAATCCAAAAGTCACAAAAAACAGACGTTTTAAATACGAACGACCAACGGACCTGCTCTTTAAACACCTGCGTAATTGACAGTGCAATAAAAATAAAATACCGTCAGGCGGTTTAGTAGGGTATAACAATTTATATTTTAGTATCCAACTGCTCTTGATAAAGGCCTAATCAAGCCGAAACATATGTAGAGAAAAAAAATATCTCATTATAGTTATTTATGCAACAAGTGTGTAAAGTGACCCTTTTTTATGAATGGGAATATTGTCAATATTGACAATCCCATGAATAAAAAAAGAGTACCTTACACATGAGTAACATAAAAAAAACTTTCTACTACCGAAAAATATATGAAAAAACAAAAATAATATTAAATTACTTTACGCACTAGCGCATAAAATAAATTATTTTATGCACTGCACATTAAAAAGGCCTATTTTACGAATTAGAGAGTGCATAAAGTGAGTACTTTACGCACGGGAGTAGAAAAACATATTTTGAAACATCTAAAAGCAGTGTACTAATTATCCCTAGTATTATTACTTAGCTATAAATTTGACCAAAAATAAAATATGCCTTTGGAATATAATTGAGATTGGCATACCACTCACCATGAGTAGCACTAGAAGAACTTGTTATCTATCTATAAACGTGAACAAAAACAACATTTTGCTTTGTCATATCTTTAAAATTAACTTGCGATTTTGTCTGCGGAGGACATTTGGCTGAGACTGAGGCTTCCCGACGCGAAGTTGTCTTAAAGAAATCATATAAAGCGTCACATTGTTACCAAAAGTAGTCGTCAAGATATGAAGTTTAGGAACCCTTTGGGTTGCCTAGGAAGAATAGAGGCAACACTCTTATGAGCGAGAGATCTTCAAAGAAATTGTCATCAAATAAAGAAGTAAGCGAAGTACAAGCACTTTTAATTAAAAAAAGAGATATTATTAGAACTAGGATACAGAACTTAGCAAATCGCCAAATGAGCATTTCTCATTCAACTCATACATAGTCAACTAAGAGATGATTATGAATCGTGAATTTTAGCAGTGAGCACAAATACTAGATCTAATGATAAGGTGACATTGTTAAACGATAAACTAAGTTCTATTACCTACTTAATGTGAATTGCCCAATAAATGCGTAAAAATCTAAGGATTCTAACGAACCATATCTCCATTAATATTTAGCAAAGAATGTTGTTCCATAAATCATATTCTTATTTACACAAAACAGTTTAGAAAAGAATTATTTGCGTCTAAAAATCTAAATTATAACCCATTACAGATTTACCAAAGTTCAGCGAAAACTCTTTTTTATATTGCTTTTATATGCTTCGGCAAATGCTTTAATTAACTGAGTTCCGTTAATTGCAGCAGCCTGTTCAACCTTCATAAAGAAAAGCTCTAAATTAGTTATCTAACTAAGGAACTATTGCTCAATTAGTTCTTAATTGAATTTTGCTTCATGAACGATCTTTATGAAGATGCAACGACTACTGGAACGCTAAAATAATATAAGAACAGTAGGTGCTTCAGAGATATTCAATGTTAATTCATTATTTTAAATAACTAGCAAATCTACAAAGTCTCTAATATATTTTGCGATTGCTTGTGGCTGAGATTAAGCAATTTTTTTTTTATCCGATCGGACGAAAAACTACTTCTTTCCGATGTGTTTTCTCACCGCAAAAGTCATCATTTCAGTATATTGTATTCGTTGCTTAGCAACATGCAATAACTGTACGAGAATAGGCAATAACTATAAGGGAATATAACATTCCCGTCCTAGGACGGGAATATAACATTATTCAAACGCCTTGTTTGTCAAATCTGACGTTTATCAACAGTAACATTTAGCTGTAGTTTCCGTAGTTACTCGCTCGATTCAAAACTGATATTATGTTGAGTTTAGATTTAAAACACCGTTTTTATTTAGGGTAATATTTGGCTCTATTTTTATAAGTACGTATTCTAATTAATTCCGATCGGATAAAAAATAGTATGTACAACACGTAGGCTAAGCACATTCCTGAACTCCTGTATTGCTGGCTGCAATTACCACAATCGTCCAGGAATGTTTTGCTTTTCCTGCTAGTTACACACACAATATACTATAATTTAATACCTTAATACGAGATCGCACTTAGAATCATTGATACAAGAAAATCCCTAGTTCTTTATTTTATTAATAACAATGCCTGTAAATTTGTATTTCATATTTAATATATTATATACACTTTATTGATCTACTTTTCGGTACGTAGCAGATTCCTGTACTGTGGATGTAATATACACAATGTTGTATTTAGATTGGTAATCATACTTTCCCGTACGAGGTTGCTAGTCCCTCATCAGGCGCCTCCTCAGCTGACGGATGGTCGCTAAGTAGAAGTGAATTTCTAGTACGCCTGGTATTATTTCGGGCTTACTTTGCAGTTCGACATTTAGATCCGCGATTTAATACAACCTGATATCTATCTGGCGCCTTCGTATAGCACACAGTACCGAATTAACAACAGTTTCATGTTTTGTTGGTTGCATGATGTGAGTAATCTGCGCGTCGTTCTCATTTTTCTGGCACGAGACGAACCCTTCGTTCTCCGCCTGATACGGGGTCTTTTTGAGTCAAACTTTTCAGTTGTTATGTCGGTTCATTTTAAAATCTGGTTTAATCCCAGATACCTTAGTTGGATTTTGTCGACTAACAACGCAGACATTTCCGCATCGACCATTACGTTGTGCTTTCGTTAATTTTGGTGCCGTAGATGCAGGAATAACTCGCGGGGCGAGGTTTTTGGGAATTTGCTATATCGGTCGCCATTGTGACACTTAGTTTTTTGTCGTGTAGTGTGCCCTCATTTTAAGAGAGGTAAGTTTCTTTATTAATTGAAGATGTTTTGGGGTCTTGTATCTTTAGTATTTGCATGGTTGTATTATTTCGCCTTTCATTCATTTCGGATTCGATTTAATAAGTTCAATTGATCGGCGTAACGTCATTCCAATTAGAGATTAATTAAGATTGGGTTTTTTTTATTATGCGGATCGCCTAGTTTATTATTTAATAATAATTAAAAATAACCGTTTTCATTCATATCGGACTCGATTCAGTAGCTCGATTGATAGGAGTGACGTCAATTTGATTAGAGAGCTATTAAGGCTTGTAGGTTTTGTATTCGGATGGCTCAATTACTCGCGGAGCTTCTTGCTTGATTTAGTTAATCGTTATCTTTCATTTCGGACTCGGTTCATTGGCTTGATCGATCGGCATGATGTCAAGTTAGTTTAATTGAAGCTGTTGTATTTCAATAAAATAGTCGTTGATATTTATTCATGGGATTTTGCGATTAGTCAAATTAATCATTTTATTTTATTCTATTACCGGAGGTGGGATTGATGCAATGGGGAATTATTGTTTTTATCTTTAATTTTAGCTATTATATTAATCTTGCAATTAACTTCTAGTGATTCATGTGGGTAGTTGATTGCTACTATTAATTAGACACTAAACCGGGAAATTTGGCTGTTAATGGTTAGGTTATGCAGTTTTGTTTATTATTAGTTTCCGTTGCGAAGGGAAGCAGCCATCCTATCGCGTTATTTAATGCAGTTTACATATTTTCGCGTATTTTCGTTCATTGTTATTTACCGTATTGAACTTTGTTCTCGATTTATTAAAATAAAGGTAGAGGCACGCTATCCTTTTTATATTTTGAAAGAGATGAAGAGACTATTAGAACAGTATACTCGGAATAAGTGAGATGCGTTGGTCTAACCCCGGAAAGCCAGAAATAGGTGACCATACCGTAGTTTACGCAGGAGAAGATTGTCCCAGGAAATTACAGCAGCCATTAAAAATGTGGTTTATTTTTCAGACAGAATGATAATGATATAGCTTCAAACCACTACAAGAGATTTCAACATCCTGCAAGCATATGCAGCAATACTGGTATTGACAAAGAACCACGAAATAACCATGGTTATCGGCGTTATTAACGCCAAGATTGGGGAAGGAAACATTATAGGAAACTATGGCTTGGGTGCGCGTAATGCTAGAGGCGACAGACTTGCGACGTTTTGCTTAGAGGAACAACTAATAATCACCAACACATTTTACAAGTAGTCAAAACGTCGCCTATATACATGGAGATCACCTGCCGACTCACCTCAAAAAATTGTTAGGAATTAAATTGATTTCAATTGTATAAAAAAGAGATATAGAAATTTTCCATTATCTGCAAAAACATATCCTGGCGCAGATGTACCAACGTACGACAATCTCCTGATAGGAAAATTAAGATTGCGTTTTAAAAAATTCAAAAAGCCCAACAGAACAACTACACTGTATGGAGAAAAAATTACAGATGAAAACACTAGAGTACACATAATAAGTATTTTAGAAGAAAAAATGAAATCCGTCGAAGGAGGGCAAGGTAGTGTGAAAACAATGTGGAGCAGATCTAGAGACATACTGAAAGAAACACAGGATAGTGAACTGAGAGAAAACAGAAGAAGGAGGAGACACGGCTGGATGACTGATGACATTCTAGACCTTATGGATTGAAGACGCAAGTATAGGAATAAAGAGACTGAATACAAGAGGATACACTGGGAAATAAGACGCAAAATAAGACAGGCCAAGGCAGAGCGGCGTACGAGGGAATGTAAGGAGATTGAAAACTACATAATATACATAAAAAACTAAAGCAGGTTAGCGGAAATAATCGACTGGGTCCAACCCACTATCTTGAAGACCAAAATTGAAACAAAATAAGATATATAATAGGTCAACAACTTGTTAGATAGAAAGAATATATAATAGAACTTTTTGATGATGAGAGATCTGGATGTGATATGATTGATGCTGCATCCAGAGCATTAATTACTAGAAGCGAGGTAGACCAAGCTATAAAACTCGCCAAAAATGAGAAAGCAACTGGGTCTGATCAAGTGAGCACTGAAATTTTGAAACTATTAGGCCATAAAGAAATACCAGCTCTCACAAAGCTCTTTAGCTCCATGTACTAGACCGGAATAACCGATGGCTTGGCTGAAATCAACATTTGTCATGATCCCAAAAAAGAGCAGAGCAAATGTAATGATCATCGGACAATAACTCTAATAAGCCATGTTTTTAAGATGTTTTTGAGAGTGATACATGCCAGGAAAGAATTATTGGAGGCAGCCAGTTCGGTTTTCGAAACGGCCTAGGAACCAGAGAGGCGTTACTTGGTGTTCATGTACTAATCCCAAGATGTCGTGATGTTAACCATGATGTATTCCTTTGTTCGATCGACTTTGAAAAAGCTTTCGACTAAAATCGTTTAATTGCCAATTTGAACTGGCACTAGAAGCTGCAGTACGAGTGGAACATCAACTATCGGATGAAATTAACATCAAACGAGGAGTACGACACGGCTGCTACTTCTAACGGGGTCAACGTAAATAATATCAGATACGTTGATGATATACTAGTTATCACTAATAGCGAAGAAGATCTACAACACCTAATGAATAAGATAACCAACACTTGTACACAATTTGGCTTAAGACTCAATGCCAATAAAACAAAATATATGATTATTAACAAAGAACCTAATTTTAGGGATAACGGCATCACGGTCAACGGCACAAAGCTTGAGAGAGTTCATAAATTGGTGTATCTTGGTAGGAACATCAACGATAAGTGAGACCCAACTATAGAGATTAAAGCACGAATAGAGAAAGCCCGACCTCCCTTTAACCAGTCATGACCTAACATTGAAATTACGAATGAAAATGGTACACTGCTATGTCTTCCCCAGTATTCTTGTACGGTATGGAAGCATGGACACTTACAGAAATGATGCTTAAATGTCTGGAATCATTCGAGATGTGGGTGTACCCGCGATTAGTAAAGATCAGCTGGGTGGACAGAGCTAGTAACAACATAGTTCTCAATCGCATGGCAAAGATGTGGAACTAGTTAAAACTATCAGAAGACGCAAATTAGAGTATTTTGGTCATATTATAAGACATCCGGAGAAGTGTGAGATCCTGCATCTTATTATGGAGGAAAAAATACTGGGCAAGCGTAGTCCAGGGAAAAAGAGAACATCGTGGTTGAAGGCAGTGGTATGAGAAATCTACAGTTCAACTTTTCCGAGCAGCTGTCAATAAAACAATAATTGTCAACATGCATGCTACCGAACATGATAACCAACGATCGTTGAATCGTCATGGTACCTGGAGAAGAAGAAGAATCATACTTTGACAGCTGATCACGTTTCGATTCAATGTCCTACACCTGTCTCTTACCATTCTTGTGATATTAATTAAATTATTATTTTGAGAAGTAAAAACGGTTTCATCACAAAATGCAATGTTTTTCTGACCACTACTGCACGAAGCAATTTTAGAGCTCGTAGGCGCTTTGTAAATTTGAATGGATATTGAAATAAAGCTATAAAGAGTGTGCTTAAAAGTATGCAAAAAACGTGGATAAACCCCAATTTTTTAAATTGAACACGCTGTACTTTTTACTTGTTAAATACCGTGTATACCTACCAATGCAGTCTCACAAACTCTCACTGTTTCCCTATTCAGCACAAATGTAGCTCAGTCCCCATCGGTTTTGGTCCGAACTCTTTCATTATTAGAGCTGAACAAACTCTCTTTTCTCTTCACATACTTGTTCGAAACGTTTACATTTGCCATGACAGCTAGATAATTTTTTTCTAAGTTCTATATTTACATATTTTCAGTTAATATAGCACTTTCCTTTAGCAATTTTTCGTCTTTATGTTTCGCTTCCAACTAATTGCATTAACGTTCTTTTTCTATGTTTTATTTTCTTTTATCTTTTTAGTTTTTTCGAATTCACTGCATTTCTCTAAATATTTCACATTGTCTTATATACTTTCGGTGGTTAGTTTGGGTTATTTGTACATCTTCTTTTCATGGATAGAACGCTTCGTCAGGATAAGAGCTAAATCCGATGCCGGATGGTTACAGATCTGATGAATGACTGCTAATTAGTTTGATACAACTGCGATCAGATTAACTGTCACTCATAATAATAGGAAATTTAAAAACACAAAACACTCAAAATTTCAAAATAATTTTGGAAAACACGTTAGCACAAGAATAAACGTTCTCGCGATTACTGTTAAACTGGCTTAGTAAACATGCATTAGCCCGATGCGCTGAAACTGCCCTACCGACCATGGCCGAAACAGTCCGATAAAATGGTGCAGGAAGGAGGTAGCCCTCGAGCTACACTAAACAATAATAAAATTAGGTCCAAAACACTTTTTGATTCAGCTGCTCCCTACCTGTGGCAAGGGCCTGAATTGTTGCTTATATGGACAGCCTTGGACATGATGTGCCGCCTATGATAATATTTAAAAGTTTACGAAAAAAGTTTCAGACCTAAAAAGTTCTGAAATTTTGCACATTCTGAAAACTCCTGAAATGGGATTAGTTGCAGCTAAAATGCCATAAAGGAGATCATTAACTTATAGAACGATAAGCAAAACTTTTTGTGAAAACTTGTCAAAAGCAATCCAAGAAAAGTTAGCAGGTTGCGAATCAAAGCAGCTAGCCAAAGGAAAATGGTTATACAGGGTATGTAGTAAAGATTCTGTAAGGTTGTAACGAAATAATAATTATAAGATTGATTGATTTACCTGTAAGGAAAATCTATCTTAATTATTCGAGCATCGTAGTCCTTTTATGATGGTATAGGTAGGTCTCATTTTGGCCTGTCCACGCACAACGCAATACGAAAGAAATGCCAGGTAAACAAAATAAATCCTAATTCACCTTCCAGTACTTGGTCCACCTTAGTTCATGTGTGACGGAACCAATTGCGCTGCATATGGGGTTTCTGAGGGCTGGGAGGGCCCCATCATAAAAGAACTACGATGCTCGAATAATTAAGATATATTTTCCTTACAGGTAAGTCAATCAATCTAATAATTATTCATCGCATCTCGTCCTTCTATGATGGTATAAATTGGTAGATGTTCGTAGTAAATTAATGAGCGGATTCTGGTGCAGAGCTGTATAAATTCCTCTATTTTTTTTCTCGTAACTATTATGATCTAAACATAAACAAAATAACAAAAACTAATATTTAACCTCAGGGGTAATAATAATGCTATAACATAACTCTAATTCTAAACAATTTGGCAGATGTGGAAAAACAAATGGCAAAATAAATCCTAGAGACTAGTTGGCCCTATAAATAATGCATTTCGCAAAACTTCCAGGATTTACGGTTAAGGGTAGGTTATAAAACTCGTTAAAAATCCTAGATTCTTTGGTCCATCCCGCAGTGTTGTTAATTGTGTCTATATCAAGCCCCGCTCTAAAAACAGCAGATGTGGAAGCGTGGCGGACATATGCATACGATACTGTGGTATCGATACCGCTATTTCTTAAATCCCCTTTTACCCAACGACTTAAACTCTGCGTTGAAGCGGGGTGGTAAGGACGTATGTGAGTAATTAGAAGATGGTCTATAGTATCACGAATTTGTTTAGTTGAGGATATGTATTCTAATAATGTTGATGCGATGCACAATTCTGAATTTTCTCTGAAAAAAAAGAAGATTAAGACTGGCTGTTTTCTGTTTAGACCTGACGTCTTAATTATTTCTGAAACGCTTATCTCGATCGGCTCTGGTAGTATCTATATGTTAGAGATTTTTGATATGGTTCTGTATTCTGTGTCCTGATGTAAGAAGAAGTAATGTAACGAGTTTTAATGGTAAATCTTTTAACGAAAGTGTCTCATGCGGGCAAAACTGGTTGGGGATCCCACGTTGAGGAATACTTTGGAGCTAGTGGTCTCCTGTTGTACAATCCTTTAAAAAATCTCTTAATTATTATTTCTTCCTCTCTGGAGTAAGAGACGATTAATGAGAAGGCTGCTCTATAGGAATTGAGGGCTGAATAAGAAAAACCCTTGTGAAATACTTCTGAGAAAAATAATAGCAATGTGTTAACATTAAGGTTAAAGGGATTGTAAGTTCTCTGAGAACAAAAGTTCCACCACCCCTTATAGCAAGATGTATATTGTTTTAGGGTCCGATCCGAAATAGATGACAGTATAATGGGGATGGATTCGTCCGGTATATTCTTATATCTTAAACATTGCCGGATAACCTCCCCGCCACCAGGGAAATCTGATTGTATAAGGGGTGCTTTTCTCTGAAAGGAAAGAAGAGTAATTTAGCACTAAGTGTTAAGACCATTGGAGCCTCTATTAACAAACTCAAAAATCTAGGGTACCATGGTTGTGTTGCCCAGTCCGGCACAAGTATACCGCCGCCCTATCGTTTTTAATTTTAACTATTGTTCTGTTTATCAATGAAATTGGGGGGAATGCATAAAAATAATAATTACTCCAACTAAATGTAAATGCGTCGACTAAAAAACTGTCTGGATACGGACCCCAAAAAACATAACATTTACATTTTGCGTTGATTTTTGATGCAATCTCTGGTGTGCCAAATCTATCTGTTATGCGTGAAAAAACCTCCTGATTTAGCTCAAATTCAGTGGAAAGTTTTTCCTTGACAAAAGATCTGCTCTCTGTCCTTAGTATTTATATACGAAGCAAAAACAGTGATGTTTTTGGATTCAGACTAGTTTCAAATGTCTTTTGCCATACTATTTAGTGAAGGGTATCTAGTACTCCCCATTTTATTAATACACGCAATTGCAGTGATATTATCGATCCGCAGTAAAATATTACAATCTTCCAGATGTTTAGCAAAACATTTTAACGCGTAAAAGGCGGCACATAGCTCTAACCAATTTATATGGTATAATTACTGCTCCCTACTCCAACAACCATTTGCCTCAAAATTGTCATAACAAGCACCCCATCCAGTTCTAGCTGCATCTGAAAATATTGTTAAGGAAAAAGGTTTTGGCACTAAGTGCTTCCCTGCACACCTAATATTGCGTAACCACCAATCAAGGTCTGTGATTAAATTCTTAGCAACTAACATTCTGGAGTGAAAATTATTACCCATTACTGTTTTTTAAGGCGGTTATTTTCTCTATTTCAAAAGACTTTAAATGAAGCCAACTATAATTAATAGTTGGTGCAATCGAAACTAGTTTACCAATTAATGATGCAAAATATATTATTTTACAATCTGATTTCCCTCTAAGTCGAATTAGCCTTTCTTTTATGTGTTTCACCTTTTCCAGTGGTAACCCTAAGCTCATGTGTACAGAGATAAAAATAAAACCTAGGAACTGTATCCTCTTCGTAGAATCTAAAATGCTTTTCTGAGTGTTAATAACAAATCCTAATGATGATAAAAGGAGTAAGGTCGCATCAACTGTCCTGGAGCATTCAAGCAGATCATTACCAAAAATTAAAATATCAACCAAATAAACGATTAATATATGACCCCCCTCTCTCTTAGATATTTGATGACTGGTTTTTGTAGTAGGTAATACAATGCCCCCTACCCCTTCTGAAACCTGACTATTCTCTGAAACAGTGTGCCACTCTTTCCTAAAATATTTAAGTCTGCCTGCACTGTTTCCACAGCCTACCTTTATTTGTGATATTGTTTCCAGGGATACGGTGCATAGTTTTGCCTCTTCTCGAACGGCGTCCTCTTGTACGAGCTTTTCTCTCCCGCTTTCTTGAACCGTGGACTTCGCTGCCATCCTCCTCCTTTCTTCCTTTTTCTTGGATCTCGGAAACGGACGCCTCGAGTTTAAATGATGCTTGATACCCGATGGGCCTGCTATAGCTTGTGTATATTCCACTGGGCCAGACTTTTTAATTTCGGCAGTCGCCTTTTTAAAATTCCTACTACACTTCACCTTCGTGAGGAAATCTGATCCAAATAGGATCTCATCCACTGGAAATTTCGTGGAGGCCGTTCTACACTCTGGGTTGAGATATGGATTAATATCAAAGTCTCTCTTTAAGGATAAGCCTTACTAAACATTAGTAAACAACAACTGTGCTTCTTCTACCAATGCCTCTACCTTGTCACTGCTCCAAATAAGATCATTTGTTGGATGATCTAATTTTTTAGTTAGTAGTATTCCAAGAGCGGCAATCCTAAATTTGTCATTCTTTAAGGCCTGCAAGGTAGTTGGGGGGGGGGGGGTGCTAAGAACTTTGCAGTTTGCTGGAACTAAATATTTTTCCAGATGTTCCTTCTTTGTATCTGGCGGTATGCCCTCTCGAAGATAAACTGACCAACGGATAAGTTCTTCGTGAATATTATGGCCTTCTTTTCTGGAGGAAGTAGGATTCTGACCTAACAATTCTACAAGCTCTTTTCTTTGGTTTTCAACCTCAGGACCCAACGGTAGCGAAACTTGAATATTAGGGATCTGGCTTATGGCCACATTTCCTTTATTTTTTAGCACAACCCGCGAGGCACCCTCCAAGGAATCGCTCCGGCTTCCAGTGGAAGAGGAGGTTAAAACCGACCCTGAAGGAAAAAAAGCACAGTTTAAGTATTTACCTCCAATGCTGTAGGTCCATGTTTATTCGTTATGCATCTAAGTACATATATTATAAGAACTTTACAGATATCTCGTACACTCGGTATTTTCCTAACAAGGGGAAAAATATCTGCTAAAAAGTGCAGTCAAAACAACGAACACTCTGTATTATATTGAGACATACTCATTCTTTCTAAGATAAAGAGACGAAACGCAAATAATTAGGCTTATTTTTACAGAGTGCAGTCAAAACAACAAACATCAAAATAAGCGTCAACAACTCAAGAGTTATTAAACTAAAATTTGTATTTATCACTCAATTTGTGACTGCATTTCTAAAAATCACTAATTTAGGAACAAATTGGTTATTACTTAATCGAATTTACTCAATAACTGCTTATCAATACGGAATTAAAACGCAATCGAAAACGCAATTTTAAAAAAATAATTATTGTTGACAGTGTCCACTGACAGCTTTATGTGACATTACTATAACAACAAACTGAGCCTATTCACCGACACCGCACCTGTCTAAGCCGCCTTGCGAACCCACTTATCTTTAAATAATAATTGTTATTACTATTAAAAAGAGACGTTTTTGCATTTATTTGTCGACATTTGAAGAAAAAACAGCATATTTTATTCGGAGGAAAAGTTACTTTTCATGGCTTGCTCTCTATTACCAGCCTCACTCCGTTCGGCTGTTAAACACGAGCGCGACATGAAAAGTATTACTTTTCCTCCATATAAAATAATATACTATTACGCCCTAATCGAAATTCAATAATGCCCTTATTGCGTTTCCATGCTAAATACCTGTTACCTTTTGATGTCATTAAATTCTTGACAGCTATATTTTTTTATAAGCATAAAAGATCTTAAAAATGTAATTACCTCTTGACTCGGAGAACCACTATCACTTGCCTTACGTAACTTTCTTTCTAAGCGCACAAGAGAGTCCTTTAATAGCTTTAATTGTTTGGAAAGCCGCTTTTTCCGCTGAATCTTTGGCATTGTAATAGAACAGACTCTGCACGTGACGGCACAACAAAATGAACTGAGGTGGACCAAGTAGGTACTGGAAGGTGAATTAGGGTTTATTTTGTTTACCTGGCATTTCTTTCGAACTGCGTTGTGCGTGGATAGGCCAAAATGAAACCTACCAATATATATGCCATCCTAGTAGGACAAGATGCGATGAATAATTACTTCGTTACATGGTTTTTCATATTTTAAGTAATGGATCTTATTGGAACCTTTATCGAATATAGTTCGATATATTTATCGTGAATTTCGTTAACTTTTACAGAAATATTTAACTTCGCAGTTTGCAGTTAGCAAGGAGAATTTCTAACTAACACCATTTCAGTTGGTTTTTTATGTTTTTAGCAAGTTTCTAGTGCCAATCCCACGTTTTTTAAAAGTCATCTAGTGACATAGGCATTGCCAAATTTGGGAAGATACGGATGGTTAACCATTAAACCTTCAGTTTGCTGCCGGTAGAGGAACTGGGATATCCCACTTTCAGGAGGCTAAGGTGAGTTCTCTTTTTTATTTCTGATTTATGAAATATAAAATTGAATTTTTTTGAAAGCTCCCCTTGGATTTTTACTTTTTCTCTGCCGACAGTGGACGGTAAATTTATACCTTTCTCTTTGTAAAGCTCCTTGCCAAACTTTTAACTAAATTTGCTTTGTTTACCTTTCTTGTTGTACTTAACGCTCACCTGGGCGGGATTTTTGAGAACGATTGATATTTTGTCCATTTCATTTGTTTTGCACTTAATTAGAAGTGTGCTAAAGTCAAGTTTAATTAAAAAAAAAATCCCTGAGTAAATTTGAGTATCAGAATTAATTACAAATCTTGTATGTTGTTTATAGATTTAATTCTTAATTAATAGTGTTTAAATTTTTTTTGCTGATTTTGTTTAAATCACTGTTCATTTTTCATTTCTTCTTCTGATATCAATCAACATTCTGGTCTAAAACCAATTTTTCTCTTTGCATATTCTCACGGAGATTGGCCGAAGAACTCGTATTGATATTAGTTATTAATAATCCTCTGGTATTATCCTCACCTATAAAGGCCTAATAATAAACAGGCAGCTTAAGAAGACGAATGAGGTGAAGAGACGTGTGTCCAACCAGGGTTCAACGTCTAGACGAAGCTAAGTATTATATTTGCCAGTCAGAAGATCATTTGTAAAGACCAGAATATTTAATTCATAATTAATTTTAATTATTGATTTTTTAACTGTTTCTTTTGTCAATGCTAAAATTATAAGTAATTCTCAAAATATAAAAGAAATTTGTTCAACCAAGTTGCTATTTTAACTGATTCATTTTCATTTTATTTATTTGAATACATTATTGTAAATTTGTTTTTAAAAATATCTTTCATTTCCTGCAAGAAACGAGATTCTGTTAATTCTCAGCGTCTATCAAGTAATTTTTCTCAGTTCTTTTAAGCTTTTATTGGTAGTACTTGACAGTTACTTTGAGAGTTAAGGAACGTCTGGCGCCCATATGAACAAATAATTACGATAAATAAGGTACTCACGCGTAATCTATCATAGCCGGCAGACTATTAAGTTTCCATAAAATGAAGAACACAATCCGTTACAAGGTGATATGCCTGATCATGTTACCTCTCATTGGTTGTCACCGAAATATGCATCGGATTAATAACCGAAGACACGGAGCAATAAAATTATCTGCAGGCGACATTTCTGTCTACATTTCGGTAGTAAAGCCATGTTATGTGCTTTCAAATTTTTAGAGAATATGTTAGCTCGCCTGTGTTTCTTTACGTTTTACAAACTAATATACTTCACGAGCAAGGAACTGCTACTGAACTGAAATTAGACAATATTACCCAAATGTTCCTTAGCTTTTTATTTCCCTGTTTGTAAGATTTTATGAGATAATGGCTCCTATTGGATCAATTTCCTGGTGTCAATCGTATAGGCGTGACTAGAACTTGTAAAAGTTAAAAAGTGAAAGTTAGCTTTTGATCTTCTTTAAGGATCAAAAATATTTAATCGAAAATTTTCTAATTATTTCAGAAATATATACCTATTGATTTTTCCGTAAGACGAAAACAAAAAACGTCTGTCAATAGCAGAGAAGAGAGTTTTTGTTCGAAAAAATACAAAAAGATGCCAATTGATGAGACAAAATAAAGCCATTAATTGCTAGACCATACCGTGGCTGGCGTTAATCAAAAACCGGCCTTGATTTATAGTTAAGTACATATTGTAAAAATAACCTCAAGTATTATAAAACACATCTTTCAAATAAGCAAATTTAAAAATGTATTGAGAAATTTTAATATACAGGTCGTGCTTAAGCCATTTTCAAATCATATGAAATACAGAAAACGTCTGAAAATATTTATAGGAAAATCACCTTGTTGCTACGATAACCAACGGGAATTAAGCCAGACCGTATATTCAAAAATGGCACATTCACAAACTAAAATGGACGTCTGCAACAGACGGAATTCAGGATATAGAACTCTTTGCAAGCCCAAGAAAACTTTTAGAAATTTTATGCCCTCCGCAGACAAAAAGTTTCAAAGAAATGTATATTGCTGGAGGATATGAATGAAATTGAAAAAGTTGTTTGCCAACCACCCTTCCTTACATTGCGGTGACAATAATATTGCATTTTAGCACAAATTTTAGTTTATATTTCCAATATGGCTTGCAAATGGAAGAACGATATAAAATGTGCAGTACCTTATCCGTTTGTCATATTTGAAAGATACTTTTTTTTCTCATCACATGTCATAATTCAGCAGTAATTTTCAGCATTATTCTCAATAGAAGAAAAGACCATACAATCAATGTAAACAATTTCAGCTCTTAAAGGTAAAAAAACAATAGTTATTTTCTTGTAAAAATTTTAATTATTTTTCAATTAAATATTGATATATTATCAGTGACTTGTAGGTGATGTAAATATAAGTAATTACTAAGCTATTTCTTTGAAAATGTCTTCTCAAAAGAACCTCTTTTCAAAAAGAAAGCCTTTCAAAGGCACTTCAAAGGATTTAAAATGGTCAACGAAAAGATCGGCGAAAGGATTGTTTATTCGTTATAATCTTTTAAAAACATGTTTTTTGGAATGCGGTTTTCAAATCTAGTAAATCTTTTCTGTCTAAATTATTATACAAGATGTGTTTTCGCAAAATAAGTGATATTTTCATTTCATCAAGATCCATTAGCCTGAAAAAATAATTTTTACGCTATTTGATTTTCATAATTCTTAGATGGGTATATTAGCTTCCGTGATCTAAGAAATATTGACTTCAAAGGTAGTACCTTAAAAAGGAAAACATCTGATATATTAGAGTTCATCGCATCCGATTATAAAGTATTAAGAATAATAATTTTATATCAATGCGATTATTATATTTCTGAGAAAAATCCCTACCTATTCGATATTGCACGATGTTCTTGGCTGTCAGCACACTTGGAGCATTTTCGTGTGTCAAACACACGGAAATGCTCCAAGCGTGCTTGCACTGCATTATGGGTCGCTTGTTTTTCCTAGTTTCCCAGGACACTTGTATTTTCATAATATATA
>MU183660.1:40603-165390 GCA_016904865.1 Pissodes strobi | reverse complement strand
TTTTCTCATAAAATCAAAAATAAAAAAGTTTCCCATTTGGTAACCAAATCTGGGCATACCCTGTATATTGGACATTCTGCATTCACTTTTTACAATATTTCATTTTTATTCTTTCGACCACTCAATAATTTCTTAATGTGAAGCTGTGCAACACGTTTTTCTGATTGAAGTTAGAAGTAATTTTTTTTTCAATTAAAAAGAAACTCTCGCCTTGAAAGGTACCTTCAGAAGAACTCTCGATCGGTTTCCGTCAATTTGCCTTTTTTATGGCAGTAGCACACACACTAAAGGGAGATCCTATGGCGCTCGACGAGCGGTGTGTGTGCGAAGATGTTAATTGACACGGTTCTTGAATATTTGTAGGTTGTAATTAGTGGGAAACAGATGTCCTGGAAGTGAGTTCCACAGTGATGCAGTGCGCCAGACAAAGGAGTTCTGGTAAAGCGATGTTCTAGGTGTTTCTAGTTGTACGACGAACTGGTGCGCTCCTGCCGTCTGTCGGGACTGTCTGACAGGATGCAACACGTTTTTTTTTAAAGATTGAACCCCAAATTTTTTTCCCAATTAATTAAAAAAAAAATTGAACCTAGCCCCGGAGAGTCGCGTTACAAAGCCCGGCCCCTGTCGTGGGGTCGTTTGAGCGCCACCCGTTCTAGCCAGCTAAACGGAAAAAGCTCGGCAGGTGTTGTACCGAGTGGCTAGATTCGCTCATAAAATTAATCGGTTCCCAATTTCGCACTATTAAAAAAAGAGAATAATTATGGCCCTATAATCTATCAAAAAAAACACAATCTAAAAATTTAATGGCCAATATATTTGCTACTAACTTATTCTTTTTTGCAAACAAAGCAACAATCTAACTGGAGAATGAATATGGTTATATTAAGAAAAATGTGGTTGAGTGGACAAAAGAATGTTAAATGACTTAAAGTAATTAATAAAATAAACTGAGTACAATATGAAGATTGTACATACAGAGACCAATTCAGTTGGAAAACCTCAGTTCTATATGCCTTATCACTAAATGCACTAAACTACTTATCAAAGTGATCACTTGGCGCAGACTAAGCTTCTTACAACTAGGTATGCGTGCGCTAATAGCTGCACTGATGGTGATAATATGCCGCAATGAGCGGACACAATGATTAGATCAAAAAAAAACTTGAGAAGTTAATAAAAACACCAGATCAGATTAAAATATGGTTAGCTTGATTCATATGATAAAAAGATAAAAGTTCAGAGCAGTTATATCTGCCGACTAATTAATGAAATGAAAAATTAATGAAAAGAATGAAGTTATCCAGCCAGCACTTATCTTTTAAAATGAGAAAACCAATCAAAGCAATTTGATTATCTGGTCCGATAAACCAGTGAATAAATATAAATTTAATTAATTGAAATCAATGAGCTACCTCAATTCAAGGTGGGATTTATATCGATAAAAGTAAACGAAGATTAAACATCAGACACAATGAAACATAAAACGTATACCCAAATCCCGTCGTCGAACTCTGTCGATGGCCTCTAGTGTGGGAACCACCGCCGTTCTCTAACAGAAGTTCTGGCCCAGCACAGCTCTAGAAGCACAAGAAGTTCGGGCCCAGCGGAAGAGGTTCTGGCCCGGCCGAAGAAGTTGGTTCACCAGGTAAACTACTGGCCCAGCAGAAGGAATTGGGTCAGCAGGAGAAATTCTGACCCAGCCGAAGGACCCTGAAATAATCCAGTACGCATTAAAGGAAGCCCCCTTACTTTAATAAAAATCATAGACCCCCTTACTTTAATAAAAAAAAATCATAGACCCCCTCCCTCTTTGCATAAATACATCTTCTGTATAAAACAAATTTTCCCAGACAAAAAAAACCATGGACTTGCAGTGCAATAAAGCAAATAAAAGAGACATTAAGGTTCAGGTAACTTGAATATAAAAAGATATGTATGAATCACCCCTAAAAGAATATATAACTTCCCCATATGATCAAAATTAAAGTTGCATTAAAATAAAAATTCGGATCAAGTAAAATGGAGTAGATAAGATAACACATGGGAAAAGCAAATGGCGTTATGTGCACAAAAAAAATAAAAGGTAGATAAGCAATCAATTTCATTAATTTAGGCAAAAATGGTAGCGATATTTACCTCACTCGGACTTGAGGGTTTAGAGGAGAATCGACGGTCTCGGTCTTATGGGACGAACGTGGGAGCCGCTAGAAATAATGGAAACAAAAAAAAAAATTAGCAACATGGCGGTCCAGTGCTCCATAGGCCACAGAAAAAGGAATCCAGAGAAAATGCTTACCTCGTATAGCTTGTAGAACCCGAATAATCGGTCGTGTCAAAACACAAACAGAAACGCACAGAAATCCCCTATCAAAGGGTTGTATTATACCACAATACGCAACACGTGCCGTTTCTTGCTATACTCGCAAGCGTTCACCAGGCAGATAACTTAGCAAAGAGACCTCTTTCCGTCGTCCGTCAATTTGCCTTAAATTAAATACTGCGAAACAAGTAGTAATGGGCTGAAAACTTCACGAGTGTTTCGATACAAGGAATAATTCTAAGAAAATAAACGCCTTAATTCTCGCTTATTATCATGATAAATGACGGCGGAAGCCACGAATAGTGAGCTAAAATTACATTCTTCCAGAAAGGCTAGGAAATGCTCTAACAGAAATGATAAACCTTCAAAAATCTAAATCGGAATGAAAAACGCGCGATACCTAGCCCATTCCTATTATTTGGCATAAACCTCACAAAAAACTGGTCAGCTGTACCGAACGAGAAATATATTTCAAGCAGAGGTCCAAAAACGATCTCCGGAACATCAACGTAGGGTTCTCAAAAGGTAATAGAATATTCAAACTGAAATTAAATTATGGTTCAATAAGTCAAATGCAGCGTATTTGCAGGCTAACAGAATTGTTTAGAAATATAAATCGACTAGCTGGCTGTTACGATAATATAAGCCAAGTTAACTTAATAATAAGGTACATACATCGATTAAGAATACAAATATATAGCTAACCTATACTTAAAATATAGTTAATTTTACGTTGAGAAAAGAGGCAATTTCAAGCGAATTATTAAATTCAGAATTAATAAACCGATGAGTGCAAAATACAGCATAGGCTTTTCCCTAAATGCGGCATATAAATGAAATTTTAAAATTGGCAAAATCGAACTGTTACAACTCCCCCTCTCCTTCAAAAGGAGGGAAACTTAGAGGAAGTTAACCGACGATAATAAATTAATTGAGATAGGTAATTCAAAGCACTTATGTGACGTACGGGTGTACCCTACAGCTAACCTATAGCAAATTAAAGTAACTTCAAAGGTATCGCATAAAAAAAATTGATAAGCCAAAACATTACTGACCACCAGCCAATTTAAATGTCACCAATTTCCAAATTAAATTAGTACATTAAGTTTTTTTTTGAAAAAAAAAAAAAACTAATAAGAAAATTAAGTAATTAATATATATAATAACATAACTGGAACAATTTCCAGAAGCCAAAAATAAATTGAACCAACCAGAACTAAGTAATAGAATATAAACCTAAATTCAGAATATAAACCTATATTCAACCTAACAGGCATACGTCACCCCAAACACTATGCCACGGTCAGCGATGGGATACTCAGAATGACCAACAATAGATTGTTCCATTAAATTTTAAATAATAAAGATTAATAAAACTTAAATTAAATTAAATTAAGTAAAGACAGATAGACAAACAATCAGGAAAATAGTAAAATAGATAAAGTTAAGTAATAAGAAAATTAAAGACACAAGGTAAGTAATAAAATAATGCAGAGCAAAGAAAATCAAGAAAGGTCATGACATCGACAAAGCTAAGTAATAAAGTAAGTAAAGAAAATTAAAGACAAGGTAAGATAATTAAAAGACAAGGTAAGGTAATTAAAATTAAAAGTAAATGAGAAGAATAACGGTAAGAGAAAGTAAAGAAAGAAAGTAAATCGCAATCACAGGAACATGAGAGAGATAACGGTAAATGCAGAACAACTTTCTCAAGGCGGCTCTAGCTAACAACAGTAGTAAGTGACTGAAGGTCAGCCTTACTACAGCACTCTGTGGGCTTTTACCACAACCAGTATCTCGGTGCAGAAGAAATTCTTTACCAATTTGATGTCAGCAACCATCGAGTCAAATTGCAAGCCAAGCTAGTTACCTACAACAAACCGATCGCCCCAACCGCAGAGCAAAGAGAATCAAGAAAGGTCGGAAAATCGACAAAGCTAAGTAATAAAGTAAGTAGAGAAAATTAAAGACAAGGTAAGTTACTTACAATTACAAGTAACTGAGAAGGACAACGGTGAATGCAGAACAGCTTTCTCAAGGCTGCTCTAGCGAACAACAGTAGTAAGCGACGGAAGGTCAGCGTTACTACAGCACTCTGTGGGCTTTTACCACAACCAGTATCTCTGTGCAGAAGAAATTCTTTACCAATTTGATGTAGGCAACCATCAAGTTTCGCGCCAAGCCAGTTACCTACAACAAATCTATTGCCCCGACTGCAGAGCAAAGAGAATTAAGACAAGTCCAGGTAATATCCCAAATAAATGGTAATGCAACCGTTAAGTCACAAAGTTCTAGACCGAAAAGTGATTAATACTCTGAGCAGTAAATCCAGATACATCCGAAGTAACACAAGTTACATTGCTCAAGTATAAAAAAACTCAAAGGTAATGGTCTAAGCAGGAAAAGCCAGCATAACTGAAAAAAAACCCGAAGGTTAGTCTACTTAGGCCAAAAAAAATAAAAAATCATAGTCAAAAGAAAGGTAAGCAAATCAACGAAAAAGCAATCATAGAAATCAGATAATAAGATAAAGGTAACGAAATAAATTCAAAAATAGATAACCAAAAATCAAAACAAGTAGGTATCAAGGTAAGTAAATAACTAATAAAGGCAATCATCAAATCAGACAACAAAGTTAAGGTAACGAATTAAATTCAAAGATAGATAATCAATCAAATCAAATAGGTAACAAGGTAAGTAAATCAACTAATAAAGGTAAACACTACAATCAAACAATAGAATCAAAATAAAGGTAACGAAATAAATTCAAGAAAAATAGCTAATCAACGCTCATACCCACAGTATAACAGTTTTCAGCTACCCATAAAAAAAACAATATCAGATACAATAGTCACAATTCGGTGTCGGTGAGCGTGTGGTTAAGCGTAGCCGCGTCAAATTCGGGAGGTTGTCATAATCAGGAGAATAGTCAAATTCGGGGAAGTCATAGCCAGGTGTGTCAAATCCGGGATATTCGTCAAATCCGGGAAAATGGTCACAATTAGGAAAACAGTCAATTTCGAGAAATTTGTCACAATCGAGTAAGGTCACAATTCAGGGTAATGTCCAAGCAAAATGCATACAGATAAGAATTAATTTTTTAAGATAGCTTATAAACTCATAGTAAAAATTCAACAGAACAATGTGGATACAAGAAATTGACAGAAAGGAAAAAAAAAAATTAATATCCCAAATAAATCAAGGTAGATACAGAATATTAAAAATAACCATCATTTAAGACAATTTCAATTCAAGGAATAGAAATACAAATTGCTCAATAATCTTGTTTGAATCAGTTAGATGGACCATCAGAACCGGAATCGATGTACACCGGTTTCAAGTCTTGAACATGCCAAATACCCTTGCTATTACCGTGTTCATCCTGGAGTTCGTACGTACACGTACCGGTTTTCTTCTTGATCTTAAATGGACCTAGGAACTCAGGAGCCAATTTTGAGCTAAAATAATTGGCGGCGTTAGAGAGCACTTTATTTTTACGCCATACCTCTTGACCAGAAACAAAATTGACCGGACGTCTTCGAAGATTGTATTGGTGTCGATTTCTTGACTGTGCCGACCCAATTTTCTTATGAATTTTCTCAAAGAGCTGTTTAAAAGTTTCGATTCGTTTTCGAATGTAATTTTGACTGTCCGTCTCGGCCGATGGAATTCCTTCGGTATAATCTTGCCCAAAAAGTTTATGTTCCCGCCCAAAGTTCACTAGATAGGGAGTATAACCAGTAGTTTCGTGACGTGATGTTCGAATAGCACAACCAATAGATGGAAGATTATCTTCCCAAGTTCGATGATCGTTTTGGTTGACATAAGATCGCAACATGCTTTTGACGACTCTATTGACACGTTCAGTATGATCAGCACGAGGATAATAAGATGCAGTATAGAAAATTTTGACCTTATACTTGTCACAAAGAGATTGGAATTCTTTGGATTTCATCTGAGTACCATTATCACAAGTTAAATACTGTGGAGCCCCATAAACCAAGAAAATGCCCTGTTCTATATGTTTGACTAACGTTTTCGCTGTAGCAGAACGGCAAGGAAAGAGAACGACATATTTACTGAAGTAGTCGGTAACTACCAAGATGTGAGTATTGCCCTGTTTTGAACGAGGTAATGGTCCTACAAAATCTAGACTGATGGACTGCCAAGGTTCCCGAATATCGGGTCGATTACCCATTAAACCTGCTGGTGCTTTTTGCTCCACCTTATTTTGAGCACAAATATGACAGGATCGGACATACTTAGCAACATCTGCTCTCATCTTAGGCCAATAGTAACGTTCAGCTATTTTCCAAAATGTTTTAAAAATTCCAACATGACCTGAAGTTGGAAGATCATGACAGCGAACCAGGACTTCTTTTCGACGATCTTTCGGCAAAACTATTTTCCAAGAACTGGACTGATCAGGGAAGTCGGGACTGGTGGTCTTAACAAATTTAAAAAGATTACCACTTTCAACTCTCCAACAAGGAAATTTATCTGGTTGTTCTTCCAGCTTTTTCAACATATCGACATACCACTTATCAGAAGTGTTGGAGTAAGAAGGTAACGAATCCTCCACGGCTGCGATATCTTCTGTCAAAACTGGTACGGACCTAGATAGAAAATCTGGCACTATATGCTCTTTGCCTTTTCGATGGATTAGTTGAAAATCATAAGGTTGTAAACGAAGTGCCCAACGACCAAGTCGACCCTGCGGATCCTTTAAATTATGTAACCACAATAGTGAATGATGGTCTGTGATTACCTTGAAATGAACTCCCTCTAAATAATGCCTAAGTTTTTCCACACTCCAAATAACTGCAAGACACTCCTTTTCGGTGACTGTCAACTTCATTTCCTGCCTAGTAAGGGAACGTGAAAGATAAGCAATTACCTTTTCCCCATCATCGAATTGCTGGGTTAGAACAGCACCTAAGCCATAAGAAGAAGCGTCAGTTTGAAGGGTAAACATGCGATTAAAATCAGGACAGGACAAGACTGGAGCGGTAACAAGAGCTTCTTTAATTGATTTAAAAGATTCCTGACAATCTGGAGTCCATTCCCATTTTATGTTCTTTTTGGTAAGCCGAGTAATAGGAGCAATAACAGAGGAAAAGTTAGGAACGAATCGTCTGTACCAGGAAGCGGTCCCAATAAAACGTCGGATCTCAGTCACATTCTTTGGTGGTGATATATTAATAATAGCCTGCACTTTTTCTGGATCGGGCCTCAATCCTTTAGAATCCACAACATAACCAAGATATTTTAGCTGGGGTTTGCAAAAGTGACATTTCTCTTGAGAAACCTTTAGTCCGGCTTCTTCTAAACGATCAAACACAAGACCTAATATCCTCAAATGGTCTGAAAAAGTCTTGGAAATAATAATGATGTCGTCTAAATAGACCATGACGTTGTTTTCTAAGTCAACACCTAAGACACGATCGATAATACGTTGCCAGGTAGCAGGCGCGTTGGTTAAACCGAAAGGCATGCGCAGAAAATGGAAGAGGTTTCGACCTGGAACAGTGAATGCGGTAATCTCACGGGAAGACTCATCCAGAGGTACCTGCCAGAATGCTGATTTTATATCAATGGAGCTGATGTAACGTGCGTCGCGGAGACGGTCTAAAATGGCTGAAATATAGGGAATGGGAAAGCTGTCCTTTTTAGTAATAGAATTGACCTTTCTAAAATCGATGCAAAAGCGATAATCATTGTCTTTCTTGCGTACTAAACATACAGGACTAGACCAGGGACTTTTCGATGGTTCTACTACACCCAGCCTTAACATTTCATCTATTTCCTTATCTATAATCGCCTGCTTGAACGGAGAGACAGGGTAATAACGCTGTTTAATAGGTCTTGAGCCAGGTTCTAATTCGATTACATGCTCAGCTACTTTACAGTAACCAAGACCAGTACCCATTAAAGAAAATTTCTCCTTTACCAGCGAATCAAGAGCGGATCTTTCAGAAACAGACAAAGAATCACCATCCACAATACTACAGATTTCAGGAAATTTATCTGAAAAATGCCAAACATTCTGTCTCAGATCAGGTACAATGTCCATGGCTTTCCAAAAATCGATACCTAAAATAAATCTATGAGCTAACTCTGGAAGTACTAAAATGTCTATTATACGTGTCCTATCTAACAAGGTTACAGGTGTCTGAAAATAACCTATACTTGAACAGGTCTGGCCATTAGCAACAGTACATGTGGTCTGATTTTTAATAAGGTTTAAACCTAATCCCTGCAAAATTTCTAAACCAGGTTGACCAACAATAGTCCGAGTAGCTCCGGAATCTAGTAAGCCTAAAATAGGGTGACCCAAAACAGAAATCTCCAAATATGGGCGCTCATCGCCGTGTGCATGTGCAATAATAAAGTCCAAAAAATTCTTATTAGGAAAACTAATGTCATTGGTCGGTGGAGTGGAAATAACAGGAGAGGTCTGCCGACCTAACGACTCTCCCGAACACCGTTTCCCGAACCGGAACACTTTGGACAATTTCTAGTAGTCACATCTGGAGTACCACAACGATAGCAATGGATTTTCTTACTGCTAGGGCATTGCCGATTTAAATGGCCTGTCTGGTTGCAGTTCCAACAAGTAACTGGACGTCTAGGAAAAGATGGTCTTTCAGCTGGTGCTCGTGCTGCTGGTAATGCAACTACATCAATGGGCGGTGGATGATCACTATATAAGCTAGAAGTAGATGCATCAGAAGCCAAGAAAGCAAAATCAGGTTCAACACAATTTTGTCGCCTCCTAGATGGTGGAATATAATGATCAGCTCGGTACTTTTTAGCTTCAAGCTTAAGGCACTCAGTCTCTAGCTCCTCCAATGAATTAACAACAGGAAGCTGAGTTGTGTAAAATGGGGATAAATTCCTAGAAATGATATCCAGCTGAACATCGTCAGACATACCTCCATAACGCCTAAACAAAGCATTCATACTAGACAAATAATCAACAATACTCTCAGACTGGTCTTGCGTTCTTTCCAAAATTTCTTTAAATAACCTAGCTTTATAATCAGGTGGTTCGAAATGTCTACACAGGAGATCAGATAAACTTTTCCAGTTAACAAACCTAGCTCGATTAGCACGGAACCAATTCAATGCTCTGCCAGAAAACAAATCTATCGCTGACTCAAATAATTCCTGTTCAGATATACCCCTAGCAATACGTAACTCAGAAACTCTTTCTAAAAAGTTGTGAACTGAAAGTTGTTTACAGTCACCTGAGAATTTAAGATTCCATTTTTCAACACGAGTTTTAAAATTACTAGAGTGACATGAACGCATTTTAGTTGGCGTGGAATTAGTTGGTGGTTTATTAGAATTTAAACTAGAATCAGAAGAGTCTGAATCCGAATCGTCTAACTGCGTTTTACTTAACAAAGCACTCAAATCTTTATCCGATTTCAACAGTGAATCTAAATTATCTAAAGCAGATAATATTTCTAGCAAAGAATCAGATCTAATTTTTAACTGTTCTTCTTTAAGATTAGCGGTAGGTATTCGATTAATTCGATTCAACAAATGAACGAGACGTGATTGAATACGTTCAAAATTAGCTTTCGACTTAGTGTCTCCTGCTAAACTTTCTACTGAAGTTTGGAGATCTTTTAATGTTGTTAAAATATATTCGATTTCACTGTCAAATTTAAGCTTATATGGTGGATAATTTAGAGGTTTGCCTTTCTTTTCTAATTGTAAAACTGGACGTAAAGCTGCTCTTAATTGTTCAACAGTTTTTGAATCATCAGCTGGTAAACCACGAATACTAAGTTCATAGACAAGCATCTCTTTCCTAAGATAATTAACTATCATATTGTAATCCATCTTTACTGACACAATAAGATAACAAAAGATAACAAAATTATAAACGAATAAAGAAAATTAGCAGGTAAATATAAATCAGCATAAAAAAATAAAGGTAGCTGTCCCCTTCGGAGAGCTCAATATGTTAATCAATGCGCAATATAGAAATATCAACAAAAAAAAATAAATAAATCACCTAGTAAGCAATCAAATAATATCAAATAATAACAATAAAATATCAATGCTGGATAAATATTAAATCACTAGTTATCAAAATAATATGCAACAATAATATACAATGCTACCAATCCATGAAAATCACCTGGAAAATAAATCTAATAAGGCATACAGGACATAAATTAGAACAAATTTGCAATTTATCAAGAAAAGGTCTCTCAAAAAAAGATTGCCAAATTTGCAATTTTGTAAAGAATAGGTCTCTTCAAAAAAAAATTGCCCCACGTTGGGCGCCAAATTAGCAACGCGTTTTTTTTTAAAGATTGAACCCCAAAAATTTTTTTTCCAATTAATTAAAAAAATTGAACCTAGCCCCGGAGAGTCGCGTTACAAAGCCCGGCCCCTGTCGTGGGGTCGTTTGAGCGCCACCCGTTCTAGCCAGCTAAACGGAAAAAGCTCGGCAGGTGTTGTACCGAGTGGCTAGATTCGCTCATAAAATTAATCGGTTCCCAATTTCGCACTATTAAAAAAAGAGAATAATTATGGCCCTATAATCTATCAAAAAAAACACAATCTAAAAATTTAATGGCCAATATATTTGCTACTAACTTATTCTTTTTTGCAAACAAAGCAACAATCTAACTGGAGAATGAATATGGTTATATTAAGAAAAATGTGGTTGAGTGGACAAAAGAATGTTAAATGACTTAAAGTAATTAATAAAATAAACTGAGTACAATATGAAGATTGTACATACAGAGACCAATTCAGTTGGAAAACCTCAGTTCTATATGCCTTATCACTAAATGCACTAAACTACTTATCAAAGTGATCACTTGGCGCAGACTAAGCTTCTTACAACTAGGTATGCGTGCGCTAATAGCTGCACTGATGGTGATAATATGCCGCAATGAGCGGACACAATGATTAGATCAAAAAAAAAACTTGAGAAGTTAATAAAAACACCAGATCAGATTAAAATATGGTTAGCTTGATTCATATGATAAAAAGATAAAAGTTCAGAGCAGTTATACCTGCCGACTAATTAATGAAATGAAAAATTAATGAAAAGAATGAAGTTATCCAGCCAGCACTTATCTTTTAAAATGAGAAAACCAATCAAAGCAATTTGATTAACTGGTCCGATAAACCAGTGAATAAATATAAATTTAATTAATTGAAATCAATGAGCTACCTCAATTCAAGGTGGGATTTATATCGATAAAAGTAAACAAAGATTAAACATCAGACACAATAAAACATAAAACGTATACCCAAATCCCGTCGTCGAACTCTGTCGATGGCCTCTAGTGTGGGAACCACCGCCGTTCTCTAACAGAAGTTCTGGCCCAGCACAGCTCTAGAAGCACAAGAAGTTCGGGCCCAGCCGAAGAGGTTCTGGCCCGGCCGAAGAAGTTGGTTCACCAGGTAAACTACTGGCCCAGCAGAAGGAATTGGGTCAGCAGGAGAAATTCTGACCCAGCCGAAGGACCCTGAAATAATCCAGTACGCATTAAAGGAAGCCCCCTTACTTTAATAAAAATCATAGACCCCCCTTACTTTAATAAAAAATCATAGACCCCCTTACTTTAATAAAAAATCATAGACCCCCTCCCTCTTTGCATAAATACATCTTCTTTATAAAACAAATTTTCCCAGACAAAAAAAACCATGGACTTGCAGTGCAATAAAGCAAATAAAAGAGACATTAAGGTTCAGGTAACTTGAATATAAAAAGATAGGTATGAATCACCCCTAAAAGAATATATAACTTCCCCACATGATCAAAATTAAAGTTGCATTAAAATAAAAATTCGGATCAAGTAAAATGGAGTAGATAAGATAACACATGGGAAAAGCAAATGGCGTTATGTGCACAAAAAAAAATAAAAGGTAGATAAGCAATCAATTTCATTAATTTAGGCAAAAATGGTAGCGATATTTACCTCACTCGGACTTGAGGGTTTAGAGGAGAATCGACGGTCTCGGTCTTATGGGACGAACGTGGGTGCCGCTAGAAATAATGGAAACAAAAAAAAATTTAGCAACATGGCGGTCAAGTGCTCCATAGGCCACAGAAAAAGGAATCCAGAGAAAATGCTTACCTCGTATAGCTTGTAGAACCCGAATAATCGGTCGTGTCAAAACACAAACAGAAACGCACAGAAATCCCCTATCAAAGGGTTGTATTATACCACAATACGCAACACGTGCCGTTTCTTGCTATACTCGCAAGCGTTCACCAGGCAGATAACTTAGCAAAGAGACCTCTTTCCGTCGTCCGTCAATTTGCCTTAAATTAAATACTGCGAAACAAGTAGTAATGGGCTGAAAACTTCACGAGTGTTTCGATACAAGGAATAATTCTAAGAAAATAAACGCCTTAATTCTCGCTTATTATCATGATAAATGACGGCGGAAGCCACGAATAGTGAGCTAAAATTACATTCTTCCAGAAAGGCTAGGAAATGCTCTAACAGAAATGATAAACCTTCAAAAATCTAAATCGGAATGAAAAACGCGCGATACCTAGCCCATTCCTATTATTTGGCATAAACCTCACAAAAAACTGGTCAGCTGTACCGAACGAGAAATATATTTCAAGCAGAGGTCCAAAAACGATCTCCGGAACATCAACGTAGGGTTCTCAAAAGGTAATAGAATATTCAAACTGAAATTAAATTATGGTTCAATAAGTCAAATGCAGCGTATTTGCAGGCTAACAGAATTGTTTAGAAATATAAATCGACTAGCTGGCTGTTACGATAATATAAGCCAAGTTAACTTAATAATAAGGTACATACATCGATTAAGAATACAAATATATAGCTAACCTATACTTAAAATATAGTTAATTTTACGTTGAGAAAAGAGGCAATTTCAAGCGAATTATTAAATTCAGAATTAATAAACCGATGAGTGCAAAATACAGCATAGGCTTTTCCCTAAATGCGGCATATAAATGAAATTTTAAAATTGGCAAAATCGAACTGTTACAACGTTAGTTCGTTGGCGCAGTTCTTTAAGGATTTTACGACTATCACGGTGGTGAAACTTAACTTCTGCCATTGCTATTGATGTTGGATATGATGGGGAGATCCATGCCTTGGGGGACGTTTAAGGTAGAGTGCGATGAAAGCATTTCGGCGAGCAAGTTTGCTTTTTCCTTAGCTGTAGTCGCCGAGATGCCGCGTTCGTCCTTCAAAAGTAAGGTTTGTAAAGTTATAGTTAGTGGTAGCTAGTGTTGTGAATATTCCTAAGGACTGGCTACTGTCGGCATTTATACCAATTCCTAAAACGCCTACAGCCAAAACATGCGAAGATTACAGGACTATTTGCCCAATGAGCCATTTTTTGAAGGGTTTTCTTAAGGTTAATTATGAACGCATATATCGGAAGCTGAAGGCAGGTATTAGCGACACGCAATTCGGATTTAGAGACGGCTTAGGTGCTCGAGAGGCACTGTTTAGTTTAGATAGAGTTAACCATGATAAGCTAACCAGTCAGAACTTGATGATAGAGATATCCGTATTATAGCTAAATTGTATTGGCAGCAAACAGTGTGTGTTCAAGTGGATGATGGGTCGTCGACGGAATTTTCTGTGAAGCAGGGTGTCAGACAGGGCTGTGTACTCTCTCCTCTATTGTTTAATGTATATTCAGAAATATTTTTCAGCGGGGCACTGGAAGTTGAACAGAAAGACATCTTGATAAATGGAGAAAATGGCAACAAATTGAGATATGCAGATGACACCGTATTGATTGCTGACAGCGACTGTTCGATAGAGAGTGGTCGACACATGTGAAGAATTTAACATGCGGTTGAATATATCAAACACTAAAATTATGATGGTCAGTAAAAACGACATCAATGTCCAATTCTTCGTGAATGGATCCCTACTACAAAGAGAGCCAACAATAACATACTTAGGAGCAAGGCTGAATGAGAAATGGGACCATTCTTACGAAATCAAAGCAAGGATTGAAAAATCACGATCATCATTCAACCGAACGAAAAAGTTCTCTGTAGCATGAACCAGAGTCTTCATCTTCGGACACGAATCTTGAGATGCTATGTGTTTTCAGTGCTTCTGTATGGATTGAAGCTTTCGAGATGTGGTGCTAGCGGCGTAAGCTGAGAGTTTCATGAACTCATCATGTCACCAACGAGGCTATATTGCTGCGCATGCGAAAAGACAGATAACTGCTGAAAACAGTGAAACAACGAAAACAATCATACTTTGGGCATATCATGCGGAACAACACGAAGTACAAGCTGTTTCAACTTATAATGCAGGGTAAATTCGATGAAAAGAGATCGCAAGGAAGACGTCGAATATCATGGCTAAGAAACTTGCGACAATGGAGGGCGATAGAGACAGCATATGAACTTGGTTAATCCCTTGGCAGTGAATTGAGCCACATGACGTCTAGGTTGTTCGGTTCGAGTGTTTCCTCACGGTTACACGAAAGGTCGTTTCGGCCAAAAAGGCATATTCCGAACTTATGTCTAAATCGGGAGTGTAGCTCGTAACCAGGGTAGAGGTAGTTTACAGTTGTTGTTGTAGAACATACTTGTGTTTCTGAAAGGGCCAGTATGTGTTGATTATGAAACTGAATACATATATGATTAAATTTAATGAAAGAGCAGCAACAGCATAGTAAAAAAAGATAATAGCTAAAAAAGAGTATACTCAAGATATTCTTTTAAGCTATAAAAGCTGTATCCAAGAAACATTTCTCTTACTTTTTGTTTGAAGACTAGAATGCTGTTAATTGCCTTCAGTTAAAGGGTAAATAAATATGGATTGGTTATAGACACTAAACATGAGAATTGACACGGTATAGTGGAAAAAAAAAAGAAATAGCTTTATAATTCGGAACCTACATAAGATTATAGATGGGACAAAACGTGGAAAATCCAGGAAATTATTATAGCATGGAACTAGAGCTTTTTTTAAGGAGATGAGTGGCACACCTTCAGAGTCTCTCGTATAAGTATTTAACTTGGATTAAGCTTCCAATGACCTAAAAGTAGACGAATACAACGTGCTGCCCGCTATTTGGTTTATAAAAAACGTCAAACGTATGCCACGATTGCTTTAGCAATATCCTGAGTTCTGGTAGTAACGCCGTTTTGTGCTATTATACTTTAGAATTTTCATCAGTGACGTTCATCAGCAGGATTTTAAAATATGTCATATTTTCAATAAAAGTGTTAGGGCAATAATCTAAGTAAAAAACGTATCTTATTTTCCTGTATTCATCCTCAAAATGTTCATATTTATTAGACGAGTTAAAAATGGTCTTTATCTATATTGCCGAATGCTAAAAAGCATCTTAATACTACAATAATTGTGCTGGATGTTTACTTCTAAGTACTTTAAAACCAAACATTGAACGTTACAAAATGCAAAGTTCAGATTTGTTTCCTTTTTAATCACAGGAGCAACATAAACATAAATCTCATTATTTTAGGATTATCTGAGAAAACATTGCCCGCCATAAGAGAAAGGGTTAGCTAACCTGTATTAATAAATAAAGCATCTATCAGAAGCGCATACAATTTTTAAGCCAATTAACTTGTTTAATTTAAGAGAATCTCCCAAGAAGGTTTAGCAATTAGAATCGCTTGAAATGGTTAATCGTTAGTAAAACCGGTCGCACTAAGAGAAAAGCAAAATAGAATATCCAGACGAAAATGCAATCGATATCACTTTTGAGCCATTAAATTCAATTAATAAGCCGCGGAAATTGTATTATAGAAGCTGCCCTGGCAAATTTAAAAAATAGGACCGTAGTAATACTCAAATAAAAAACAGGGGCATTGATTTATTAAGTTTATAGTCAAAAACTTCATTTTTGGCCCTATGTTCTAAACAAATTATCCGGTAGATTAAAAACAAGTTAAGTTTTTTACTCCCTACCCGTGTAGTGCAGAAAGGAGGATTAGGAAACGATCTCAAATATCAATTTTATGGATCAAAAAACACGAAAATCTTAATAAAGATAAATGCTTCTTGTAGGTTTTTCAATTTGCTCTAACCAAGCATGCAACTAAATAATCAATTCAATCTTTATATATCCAGAAGGATGATGTTGCTTTAGTTCATTCGGTCGGACCAAAAATTATCCATCACAATCGCTGTATTTTTCCAAAGTATTTATTTTATATAATGTGCCATTGTTAATTATCTATAAATTATATGCAACTATGGACATGCAGTTATAATAATTGCTATAGTGACTTGAAATGGTTTGTCAATAAATGGGAATTTTTTTAGTGTTCGGTTCGGCGCGTGTAGGGCCGCTGTTGAGCATATTTGGATTAAGACAGTCAGTATTGCAGCATGCATGAGCATATTTATGTTAATGTTTCATAGCATTGACTTGGCTAATTTTCAAAGAGGTTTAGGATTTGTAGTACGTTCCGGAGAAAGCATCCTTTCCTATCAATACAGATGGTTTTGATATAAATGCTCCAATTAAGATAGGTAAAGGTATCAAAATCGCATATCTCCCGTGGATACATAGTAACTAGATGTCAGAGACGGAGGTTACCTTTCAGAACTCGCAATCTCATTCCTGTCGGTTACTTGAGACTTTCTACGATCTCACTCTGTCGCCGACCAATTGGAAAGAAAGAAAACTAGATTGTATTACAAGCGAGAGTTAATTCAAATAGAAAAAAATATTATGGTCACACTTCTGACTTGTAACAGTTCGATTTTGTCAAAGGCAAACATTTTTAAAATTTCATTTATATGCCGCATTTAGGGAAAAAATCGGTTCCTTAATTCTAAATTTAATGATTCTATTTGCTAACAATTCGCTTGAAATTGCCGCTTTTACTAATATGAATTAACTATATTCTAAGTATAGGTTAACTCTATATTTGTATTGGCATTTATAACACGTTGCTACTCTATTTATTTTAGTTGATAAGCGATGCACATTATTTTTAGAATAGCTTGGCTTGGTTTGTATTACATTACGGTAGAACGGTCAACGAACCGATTTATATTTTTAAGAATTCTGTTAGCCTGCAAATACGCTACATTTGACTTGTTGATCCATATTCTAATTTTGTAGGCATATTTTATAACCTTTTGGGAACCCTTTGGTTGCGGAGCACCAATTACCGGCTGCCATTTCTGAAGATCATTAGATCGTTTTTGGACTTCAGCTTTAAATAAATTTATCGCTTTATACGCCAGACTAGTTTTTGTGAGGTTCGTTCCAAATAATAGGGATGGGCTATCCATCCGTGTTTGTCGCTCTCGATTTAGATTTTTAAAGGTTTATTATTCTCGTAAGAGTATTTCCTAGCATTTCTTGAAAAATTTAATTTTAGCTCACTATTCGTGGCTTCCGCCGTCGTTTATCATCCTGATAAACGAGAATTAAGGCGTTTATTGTCTTGGAATTTTTCACCGTACCGAAATCGCTTGGCTTGTTTCAGTCCATCCCTACTTCTTAATCGAATATAAGCAAAGGCAAATTGACGAAAACGATCGAGAGTTCCTTCTAGTTTGATCGTTTGGCGAGGAGAGAAGCCTTCTGCTAGTGCAGTTAGAGACTCAACTTTTTATTGTGATTCAATTCTACCCTTTCTGTTGATTTTCTGTTTGTGCTTTGAAACGACCGATTAATCGGGATCTAGATACTGCTGTATTAGGTAAGCCGTTTCTGTGGATTTCTTTTTCTATTGCCTGTGAAGCGCGTGAACGTCATGATGCTAACGGTTCTTTTTCCATTTTTTATAGAGGCTTTCCACGTTCGTCATATAAGACCGAGACCGTCGAATCTCTCCTAATTAGCCCTCACACACACGATCGAGATAATTATTGCTACCGTTTTGCCTAAATTAATGATTTACTTGCTTATCTGTGTTACCTTTTTTTGCATATACCTCCATTTGCCTTTGCGTCTCACATGTTATCTTATCTACTCCATTTTATCTAATCCGAATTTTTATTTTAATGTAACTTTAATTTTGATCATATGGGGAAGTTTATATAATCTTTTAGAGGTGATTCATCCCTATCTCTGTTATATTCAAGTTGTCTGTACCTTGGTACATCTTTTATTTGCCGATGGTCATTGAAAATTCATGGATCATTTTTTTTTTGGGGGAATTTGTTTTATAAAGAAAATATATTCATGCGAGGGGGGCTATGGTTTTTATTAAAGTAAGGGGGCTACGTCTAATGCGCACTGGGTTATTTCAGGGCTTTTTCCCGAAGGCCACCACCTTTTTCCGGAGGATACAACCTTTTTCCCGGAGGGCCACCACGCTTACCCGCAGGCCACTACCTTTACCTCCAGCTAGAATCACCCTGTCATAGTGGGTTGGAAGCAGGCTTTACCCGCAGCACTTATCAACTCAACAAGGGCTAACGCGAGTTAACTTGCTTAAACTTTGCTCCTAAATATATACAATTTTAACGTGTTTATAATTTGAGATAAATGTTATTTTTTAGTTCCAGTTGTCCGTAATGAAGTGTAGTTTTTAGTGCCGCAAAAATAATTAGCTACAGATAATTGGTGCAAGAATAATTAGCCAAAAACCAAGAACAGTCCTATATTTCTATGTGTTGTGAATTCCAACAAAAACATTAAATTTGTCACAATAGGATTATCTGGCAATGTATTGGAATGCTGAGCCTGCTACAACGATAAGGTACATCAAAGTATTTTTCGCGAAGTAGAATTTTCGCACGACACCTAATTAACGTCTGCGAATAAAATCTGTATTTTTTTTCCTTTGTTTTTTTGCCATCAGTACATTATGGATAAGTGTTTTAAATGTTGCAAAAAGAAGGATTTTGCACATTTTTGCTGCATTGAGTGCAATAGTATGTTTCATCGAAGCTGTATGGAGAGATCTCAACAAATCATAAGATTGACTGGATATAAAATCTTATGTTCTTTAGAGTGTCAAACTAATCATAATGATCGTGAAGCAGAATCTTCTGCTCACCAGAAGGAAGTGGAGGACCTTCAGGAAAAAATATTAGACAAAGATAGATATATTGAACGGCTCAAACGTAATAGTAAAGTTTTTGAAGATGAAGTATCTGATGCTGAAAAATTTTTTGTCACACAGCTAGATATGTTAACTCAACAAAATTTGTCATTACAAGATGAACTTGATGAAATTAAAGAGATGCAGAATAAAACTATTGCTGAATTGGAATCTGGTATAAAACTAAAACAAACTTTCGGACAACAAACTAGAGAATTAACAGACCTTAATAAAAATATGATTATTACAATTAAAGCTTTGGAACAAAATAATGAAGCTTATTTAGCAGAAACTAAAGAGCTACAGCTTAAATTATTTCATACTCAAGCTGATTATAATACCAAACAATTAGAACACCATTCTATTATCAAGGGTTTGGAAAATAATAACCAATTATATTTACCTGAAATTAAAAAATTACAGGGTAACTTTCAGCAAAAAACATTTATCTCTTCCCAAGCCAAGATCAAACAGGACACTAGGAATAAGATTTTAGTTCTTTGTGATGAGTCGGGTAGAGGTTTAAACAGGTTGCTGCAAGATAAACTGAAAAATGACTATAGTGTACAGTGCATTATAAAGCCTGGGGCTCCTTATATAGAGGTAATTAGTGGTATGGAAAATCTTGTTAGTGAGTTCACCAAAAAGGACTGCGTTATTGTGTTAGCTGGGTCCAATGAGTTTCAACAGGGCAAGATTCCAAAAGTTAACCTTATTTGGGACAAATTGAAACTTTGCACCCACCCAAATATTTTTGTTTTAGGTCATCCTAATTTTAAAAACTTTGCTATTTCTAGAAAAATTTTTAGCTTTAATAATAGATTTAATCAATTTATTAATAGGGTAAATTTTGTGTCAGAAGGTCACATTTTATTTCTTAGTTTTTTAAATAATATTAAACAGAAAGATAATCTAGTTTACATAATGAAACGTATAATAAACAACTTACAATCAGTTGAAAAGTTTGCAAAGAACCTAATTTTTATACCTACTATAACTCATAATAAATTTCTAAAGATTGTTAATGAAACACAAAAATCTAACCCTATTGAAAATTTTGATCAGAATTCCCCGCCAGCCACTACAGAATTGTCAAATTTTTTAGTACCGGACATAACAATGACAATTTCTCCATAGTATTATTAAATTTACAGTCTAGTCGAGGTAAATTGGATGAATTAAATATTCTTTTAGAAAATCTGACTTGTCCAACAATGGTTGTACTTTGCGAGCATTGGTTAAAGCCTCATGAAAAATTTGTTTTAGAAAATTGTGTTGTTTTGGATGTATTTTGTCGTTTATTAGGTTATGGAGGTGTATCTATTTTAATACATAAGGACGTTTACTTGGAATATTCTTTTAGCTCTGTTAATGTTCTTGATGACCTCAAGGAGGAGCGTGTCTTTGAGTTGTGTGCAGTATATAGCCGCAGTTTGAATGTTTATATTTTAAGTATATATCGTTCTCCGTCTGGTAATGTATCTGAATTCTTAGTAAAACTCGAATGTGCCATTTCAGCTCTTCCTCCAAAATCTTATTTAATTGTTTGTGGAGATTTTAACCTAGACTCTTTTGCCACTACAGATAATAATATTACCTTGCTACATAATCTGTTGAGCTCCTATGGTTTGAAACTTCATGTAGATGAACCCACAAGAATAACTTCTTAGTCACGATACACATATAACGGTATGCTCTTGCGCAGGCAGAACCTCCCACACAGAAACGTGTGACGTCACCCGGGAACGACGCTTACGATTCTGTTATGTAAGCGTGTATAGAACATATATGTTGAAATGCAATATTCGCAGTTTTGGGGGATTTTAATGGACATTTTCGATAATAGGTACGTTCCTAATTATACGTGCACGTGTGTTAACTAAATAATAAAAGCATTTTCGTTCTATATTTATATTACTAATTATAATTGATATATTATACATAGTTTTACTCTAGAAAATAGTTTAAATGTATAAATGGGTATTTAAGTATTATTTCAACATTTGAGAACTAAGTAAAAAAGTCGGGATGAGATTGGTTGATGTGATGTTTATACTTGATGCGTAGAATCGAGGGGCACGCGGTCATGATAGTATTGTTTTATAATTCATTTCTTCATAAATAATTTTTTTATTAATTTAAAACTATTATGTAAATTCAAATATTCTGTACGCCACAGAAGTAGATCAGCTGAGAGAAGTTCTTTTTGATTCTAATATCTTGGCCCATAACATATCCAAAAATAATAAAAAAAAAATCCAATGCAAATAAAAAATCATTAAGTATTAAAAAATTATTCAATTTAATTTAGCCCACAAGATATAGTTTTACCTTTGTTTATACAGGGAAAAGACAATGGTTTTACCAAACTTAAAGTACAATTTTAATTTTCTTATTTAATAGTCAATATTCTGAACCCTTTCAAATATCTTTTGCCCATTTTTACATATTTATTTCATTTCCACTGAAGTAGACTCGGTTTGCAGAGCACTTTTTGATCCTAATACTTTAAGCCATAACATATCAAAAAATCTTTGAAAATAAAAAAGTTATTTTTTACATAATAATTTTTTTTATCATTCCATTAAAAATGTTTCAGTGCTTTGTTTTTTTTTCAATAAACTAGCAAAACAAATGAGTTTTTTTTTATTTTACATTTTCAAGAAATTTCGAGATTTTGTTGGTTTCTTTCCAAGAAATCTTGGACTTGAGAACTATAATTTCTTGTCTTGTCTTGAAAAACGAAGATCATTTCTTATCATGATCTTGTCTTGAAACCAAGACAAGATCAAGACAAAATCAAGAAGTTGTCAAGGAAATGACGACCCCTACATATCGTATCGGATTTGGTTAAAAAGTAGTTTTTTTAAATATACCATTTTTTAAATATAATACTAATTATCAAAAAGAAAAGGCCCAAATGAAAAAATAAATAAATTCTTAAAAAAAAAAATTAAAAGCAACAGGGTTCGAACTCAGGCCGCGCCGCTCCGCTGATAGAGCCGCCGAATCGAGACCTAACCACTTAGACCACTCAGCCACGAGAACTGTTGGAACAGAACGATTGCATGGCGAAAACATGGCGCGATTAGGTGCGCAAATCAATGAGCTTTTGTAGCGCTACAGAACCTAACCGATTTTCGCACCCTGGTACCATCGTATGTGAGCATGTGTAAATATTCCTCCCGGCGCACGTTAAGAAGTTTCACTTCAATCACACTTCAATAATACAAGTTGCTTTATTTTTTTTACTCCTTTAAATTTTGGCAAATATTTTTTAACAAGTGTCTGGCTGGAGTGTGAACCGTGACTTGATAGTGGTACCTATATCTAAAACGAATCTTTAAAGAACGGAACTAAGGCACAGCAGCACCCGAATGTCGAATTAGCGGCAGCTAAAATCACGGTACGGTACGTGAAATTAGGATCCATATCTAGCCATAGGATGTTCCTTTAGAGTGTGCGCCACTGCCATAGAAAATCATGTAAATCGTGGAAATATGTAATAAAAATAACAAATAAAAAAGTAAAGCTTTAATAATTACAGATACTCACCATCTTTTACGGTAATTCCATCTTCTCTTCGACAAACTCGAATCCACTGATTTGCTAACTCATGTTTAGGAAAACGAAAATATTTAATATTACACCCTTTGGTGGTTCTGTTATTGTTCTTACAAGTAGCCACAACACAGTTCGGCATAATTATACTATAAATTTTTAATTTAAATAATCCTATAACGTTATATAAAGACAACACAAATCTAAAAATTCACCTAATTAAATAAACTATGACAGCGTCAAATTTTCCCGGATGACGTAGATGCGCGGGTGAGTCAAAAACGAGTCTAGAAATCAGCATACCGTTATATGTGTATCGTGTTCTTAGTCTTCTACTTTAATCGATTATGTCATATCAAACTTTAATGAAGATGAGGTTATTTGCAATGTATCTAATAGTGGACTTTCGGATCATGAGGTAGTGTGCTATAGGTTTAAAGTAAATAATAAAAAGAGGAAGAGTATTAAGAGACATGGTAGATTATTTACCCGAACAAATTATAATAGGTTCGTGCAACAAGCTGCTTCTGTAAATTGGGATGGTGCATTGGTGTCAAATGAACCATTGACAACTTTCCATACGGTTTTAAGTAATATTTTTAATGCATCCTTCCCCTTCAAACCATTAAAACAAAAAACTAAACCTGTTTGGTTGACTAAAGGAATAAAGGTTTCAGGAACAAACTTAAGATCCCTTCACTATTTAAGGAAATTTCATATGGATAATTTTTTCTTTGTCAACTATTTTAATACATACAGGTCCATTTATCGTAGAATTGTAGGAGCGGCTAAGCAGCAATATTACTATAATAGAATTGATACTTCCTCTAATAAACAGAGAGAGTCTTGGCGAATAGTTAATGAGCTTAGGGGCAAGAAAGCAGTTAAGAATTTAACGATATTAAATTGACCGCTGATGATCTAAACTTGTATTATTGTAATATAGCTGAAAATTTATCAAAACAAATTCATTGTGATACAAATTTTGAAATATTTTTAAATTCTTCCCATGTCCCCGAGACATTCTTTTTTTCGCCGGTTAATATCTTTGATATTGGGGAAGTTGTTTCCGAATTAAAAAATAAAAAGGCTTCAGGATGGGATGGCATTTCCTCTAATATTTTGAGTAAACTACCTGAAAATGCTCTTAATGTTTTGGCTGAAGCAATTAGTTTGTCTTTTGCTGCAGGAACATTTCCAAGTTCTTTAAAAGTAGCTAACATAATTCCGCTATTTAAGGGAGGAGATGAGGAAAGCCCCTCAAACTATAGGCCAATTGCACTACTGCCAACTCTTTCTAAAATTGTAGAAAAGCTAGTTAAGCGACAAATTTTAAATTTTGCTATAAGAAATAAAGTATTTAGCACATTTCAATTTGGTTTCCTTCAGAAAAAGCCTACTGATGATGCCATATTCAATTTCTTGGAAATGCTTTATCTAAAGATGAATGATCGAGAGCTTGCAGCGGCATTGTTCTGTGACTTAACAAAAGCATTTGATTGTGTGAGTCACAGAATATTGCTGCGTAAGTTGGAGATTTATGGATTCAGAGGTAGGGGAGTGGACTGGTTTCAATAATATCTGAATAATAGGTTACAGTCAGTATCTTACAATGGAAGGGACTCTAGCCAGAAGATCTTAAATACTGGTGTGCTTCAAGGTTCAGTTCTGGATCCCATTTTGTTTTTGTTATATGTCAATGATATCACAAATCTTAATATTTTTGGAAGGTTTACATTATTTGCACATGATGCTACAGTCTTGTGGAATAATAGAGATGAGGAGGTGTTGATGGCCAATATCAACCATGACCTTCCTCTAATTAAGAACTGGTGTGACTGTAATAAACTTAGTTTAAATATTTCAAAAACCAACATTATGTCATTTAAGTGCAATTTAGGTCCAGTTTATTTAGAACATAAGATTTTAGCTAGTACTGATAATAATAAATTTCTGGGGTTACAAATAGATAATAAGTTAAAATTTGAACATCACATTGAACTTCTTAATAAAAAAACTTTCATCCAACTGCTTTGCTTTACATTATTTAAGAATTATTTCAAATGAGTTAAATAAAAACATAACAAAACAGGCATATTTTGCATTAATTGAATCCCATTTACGGTATGGTATATATTTTTGGGGTTCTTGTGCTAAACAGCTGATGCATACAGTATTTGTTTTACGAAAAAGAGCTATTAGGGCCATTAATAAGGCCAAAGTTAGGGATTCATGTAAGCCACTTTTTATAACAAACAAAGTTTTAACTTTGCCTTCCCTGTTTATACTGGAAACAGTCACATTAATACATAAAAAGTATAGCAATAGCTTAAGGCAACACTCTTCTATCTATTCCACAAGACAAACATATATAGTGTCTCTTCCCACTCCCAGGACTGCTCAGGTACTTTTACTGGTCGTCTGTTCTTCAATCATTTACCTGTAAATGAAGATAGATTTCTGATGCAAAGAGGTTTAGAAGGCAGGTCAAGAGGTTGCTTGTTGCAAGAGCCTATTATGATATTTAAGAATTTTTTACTGAAACATTTTAATTTCTCTCTTTGTTTAATTATTTCATATTGAATACTAAGTTTTATTTAAGGTGCAAAATTTTCTTTGTGAAACTTGTTGTTTTAATGAGTGAACTATTTATGTATTTATTGTTTTACTAGTTTTTGTTGTTTTATTACTTTTTATTGTTTTAATTATATGTGAAATGACAAGTTCGTAAATAAAATGTTTATGTTTATGTTTAAATAATAAGGTAATTATATTCCTGCACAGTGTGTTAGTTTTGTTTTATTTGTACTTCGTACCTTGACCTCTCTGACACATACTACTTGTTGACCACATTTTTTTTAGCTTAGAGCTTTGTTTACAACATTATATGTTATAGGACAATAAAGCATGCTTTGAGTTTGAGTTTGAAAGAAAAATGTTTTGACTTCTAATTGTATTTTGTTACATTTATTTTATATATTAACTTTTACCATTTTAATCTTTTTTTGTATGTCAGAATTTAAAAATTTCAGTTGGATGTATGAATTAGTGCTAAGTTTTCTTTTTAAACAGCTTTGTTAATGAGAGAAAATCTTCTAACAATAAAGCATATTTGACTTGATTTGATTTGATATCAGCCAATCTCGACACCAAGCTATCGAGACCTCGGCTAGATCTTCCCTCGGTACCATCGAGAGGCAGCACCTGAGATATCTATAAGTGCCCGGCGCCTCCACAAGAGTTCGACGACCGGATTTGTGCCGGGGGGTAACTGAGGTAGATCGGGACCGCGTTACGTGGGGTAAGAAGAGATGATAAAGTAAGCACGTTTAGCTTATAACAGTAATAATGTATTAACGATAAAACTTTAACAATAATTATTGGTCAGAAAAAATGAGATTCTATTATACCCGATTACTACGGTGCGCATGTTTTCTCGATTTGAGGTACTGTTTATAGGTCTTTGTTTACTGTCTTATAATTTATAGTTTTTCTTAAGAGTTGGGTTTTATTTAAGAGCACTAAGAGATTTCACTAAACTTTTTAAGTGACTATTTAGAAACTTGTCTTTCTCAACACTCTGACAAACTTCTTGTCAAGACTTTACTATGGAGGTTATGAAACCCCTGGTCCTAGCAGTCGTCAAGTGACTAACCGGTGCCAGGTTTGGAAGGAAAGGAATGGAACCTTAAGCAGTTGTATGGCTAACTTTAGGAGCAGATAGAACCCAGAAGGCAGTCGTTAAGTGACTAACCTTGGGAGTTGGAGGTAAGACTAAAGTCTGCCGAACTGAGGGTTCGGTAGCGTATTTATATAAAACAAAGTGATGATCATTGCATGGATAAGGTTCAAAGTCGCTCCCGTTGATTGCTCGCGTTGTTTATAGTTTGTCTTGAATGTTTATATAACAATCTCCAAGTTCATGTTCAAACTTGCGACAGGGTGATATTTGTTTCGTAGCTTATGCTTTTTAGTAGATTACACGTTTCCCCGCCCTCTAAAATGTTGGTCCCCAACATTAATGCGACCGCTATAGCTCAAAAAAATACCTCAATTCGAAAAAACTTGCCGCATAATCCTATGTGATATTACAATTTATAGAACATAACATAAAAAAATATCCATCAGTGGTCTTGTTACTTTCGGGATCCAGGCTGATCCTTAGTAACTCCCTCTAGCCTCCACTGTAGTCTATATGTCTTAGCATTGACATACCATTAAACTGTTTGAGGGTATCATAAGTAAGAGCCTGCTGGAGAGACTAGTATGGACATCCACTGGTGCCCGGCGCCTCCACCACGTGTCACGAGTAGCTTAGGGGGTAGCGCGTTTATTTAAAGAATAACTTCTCAGAGAAGAGCCGCGTCGCGATTAGTACAATGACGGGATCACAATGCTTCCTTTAATTCTACCACTGGATGTTCTACTCGCGAGGACACGCCTTGTTTAGCGTGCCGGGGGGGTAACTGAGGTAGACCGGGACCGCGTTACGTGGGGTAAGAAGAGATGATAAAGTAAGCACGTTTAGTTTATAACAATAACAATGTATTAACGATAAAACTTTAACAATAATTATTGGTCAGAAAAAATGAGATTCTATTATACCCGATTACTACGGTGCGCGTGTTTTCTCGATTTGAGGTACTGTTTATAGGTCTTTGTTTACTGTCTTATAATTTATAGTTTTTCTTAAGGGTTGGGTTTTATTTAAGAGCACTAAGAGATTTACGTTGGGGTTTGGAACCTTCGGTAACATGCACTAAAACAGAGTTTTATCCACAGTACCGAAACAGAATATTTGCACTCGACGCGCGTTTCGCTAACCATGTTAGCATCATCAGGAGATGATTAAAACTAAAATTAAAATCTACCTAACTCCTTTTTATACTACTGTTTGCTTAATCAAGCGGAACTAAAAAGAACCAATCCTGGGATCCCGCTAGTCACGCTTGATCAACCAATACAATGGACTATACGGAATAGGCCCTCTATCTCTATTTAAACTATTCTTACATTTAATAATTTCCATACTTTCATATGCGTCTAATAATCTCCTATCATTTATGTTATGAATTAATTTTAAATTTTTAATTGTTATTCTATGATTATTATCAAAAGCATGCTCGGCAACACTTGATTTATCTGTTCTACAATACTTTAAATGAGCTATATGTTCTTTGAATCAGTTAAGAGATTTCACTAAACTTTTCAACTGACTATTTAGACACTTGTCTTTCTCAACACTCTGACAAACTTCTTGTCAAGGCTTTACTATGGAGGTTGTGAAACCCCTGGTCCTAGCAGTCGTCAAGTGACTAACCGGTGCCAGGTTTGGAAGGAAAGGAATGGAACCTAAAGCAGTCGTATGGCTAACTTTAGGAGCGGATAGAACCCAGAAGGCAGTCGTCAAGTGACTAACTTTAGGAGTTGGAGGTGGGACTAAAGTCTGCCGAACTGAGGGTTCGGTAGCGTATTTATATAAAACAAAGTGATGATCACTGCATGCATAAGGTTCAAAGTCGCTCCCGTTGATTGCTCGCGTTGTTTATAGTTTGTCTTGAATGTTTATATAACAATCTCCAAGTTCAAGTTCAAACTTGCGACAGGATGATATTTGTTTAGTAGCTTATGCTTTTTAGGTGATTACAATATAATCGCTTTTAGTTATCCTTCTGTTAATATAAATCAAACTTTTACCGCCAAGCTTCAAAATTTATTTTCATTTATTCACTGGTTTATCGGACCAGTTAATCTGTTTGCTCTGAATTTTCTCTCTTTTTTAATATACGTCAAGCGTTGGTTCAATACTAGTTGTTTTGTTCCTTTATTAACTTATCGAGCTATTTGATTTCATTATTGTGGAAGCTCATTGCTACATATTATTATCGCTACATTTAAAGTCGGTGCAGCTATTAGCACACGCATACCTAGTGGTAAGTAGCTTAGTTAACGTCAAAGTGATCGCTTCGATAAGTAGTATCTAGTGCATTTAGTGGCAAGGCATACAGAACCGAGTATTAACCACCGAATTGGTCTCCGTACAACCTCCATATTGTACTCTATTTATCAATTTCGTTAATAGTCATCAGTTCTTCCTTCCTCTTTGGAAATCGCAGATTTTACTGTAACTTATTGTGGTGTTTTAAAAAAAAAGAAGTTAGTAGCCAATATATTGTTCCTTACATTTTTAAATTGTGTTTTCTTGATAAGTTAAGTTAATTGATTATAATCCCGCCTATATTCTCGTTTTCTTGTGGGTTTGAAATTAAGTACCGGGTGATTTTATGAGCTGATCTAGCCACCCTGCACAACAGCAGCAGAGCTTTTTCCGTTTAGTTGGCTAGAACGGGTGGCGCTCAAGCGACCCCACGACAGGGGCCGGGCTTTGCAATACAACTCTCCGGGGCTAGGTTCCTTTTTTATTAATTGAGGAAAAAAATCTTTATTTTCATTTTGGATTCAATCGGTAAAACGTGTTCTAACCCAGACTACCGAGCACTAACTTTCTCACAAACTAAGACTAAGACTTTTAGATAAAAAAGTTAGCTGAAAGTTGAGCCGTCAAAGTCAAAGTCAAAGTCAAGTATGCTTTATTGCCACAGAAAAATTCAAATAAATTTTATGAACAAAGCGAACTAAAATAAATAAACTAACCATAGTAGGGCAAATACAAAACAAAACAAAACTTAATATATACAATAATATATACGATAAAAATAGAACAAACAATTTTCAAATTGAAATTGGTCACGATTTAACAAAAAAACTATATTACAGAACATCATAAGCAGTTGAACTAGACCCACAGGAAGTACACAAAACATATGGTAAAGAAACCCAGTGTTATCAAAATACTAAACATACATTATAACGAAGCGTGCTGTTTGAAAAAAATAAGGAAGGTTATGTCGGTGAACTTGACTCAGGCAATGTGCATATGCTGCAGAGTTCAAAATACCGAGTAAAAGTAAACAAAACATGACTAAAATTGATAGCTTGGTATTTAATTTTGTGTAATTCCTGTTTATCCGAAAAATCACTAATTCGTCAAAAAGATAATCCTATACCTATTATAAAAATTATATATAATATAAAAAAAATTTCACCCCGCACATGAAGCCCAAGAAAATTAATGGAGGAAAAAATAAAATCTAATTCGCGCAAAACTCATTTATAGAATAATAAGGTCTTTCTAGTAGGTAAGCTTTCGTTTTTTCATGAAATTTAGCAAATGTAGGGATGGATTTAAGATGTAGCGGGAGTGTATTGTATAACTTCTTGGAATTATAAAGAATAGAATTTTTTGTTAATTCAGAGGAGGGAAAAGGAACGTAGATGTCCCGACTCGAATTTCTTGTTGAGTACTTATGTTGTGGCCTTTCGGGAAATATGGTTCGATAGTTGCGTATTAAACAAGTTGTTTCTAAAATAAACAAAGCAGGAAGCGTAAGAATTTTATATTTTTTAAAGTAGTATTCGCAATGAGCTCTGCCATTAAGACCAAATAAATAACGAATTGCTCTCTTTTGAAGTTTGAAAATGGTACGAAATCGCTCGGTGTTACAGCAGCCCCAAAAGGGAAGGCCGTAGCGAAGATGAGATTCAAACAAAGAGAAGTAAGTGAGCCTAGCAGTAGACAGATTTAGTTCCTTCGAAACCGATCGAATTGCGAAGCAGGCAGAAGAAAGCTTTTTTGTTAAAGAATCAATATGTGCGGACCACTTAAGGTTGGCACTAATACTCAAACCTAGGAATTTAGCCGATTCGACGTATCTAATAGTGCTGTTGTGAAGTAGCAAAGGTTGTTGTAAGGTTGTTTTATAAGATAAGGCTACCATTTTATCAACGTTGAAACACAGCCAATTTGAGTCAGACTAAGTTTTGATTGTGACGAGATCGCTGGAGATATTAGAGTGTAGGGAGAAAGTATTAGAATCACTCCAAGTTATGCTTGTGTCGTCAGCAAAGAGAGAAATTTTACTATTGATTTTTAGGTATGTAATGTCATTAATATATATTAGAAAAAGGATAGGCCCAAGAACAGAGCCCTGTGGAACTCAACTGGTAATTAATCTGCACCATTCGCTCTAACAAACTGCTGTCTATTTTCAAGATAATATTGAAACCAGTTCGAAGGAATACCACGGATTCCATAAAAATTTAGTTTTCTTAACAAAATGTCATGACACACACAGTCAAGCGCTTTAGCGTAATCACAGAAGACTGTAACAGTGGGGAGATTGTTGTTAAGGGATGAGTAAACATCGTGAAGCAACGAGAACATGGCGTCATTTGTACACTTGTTTGGTAAAAATCCGAACTGTTCCGGGGACAGTATGCCATGTCTAAGGAGAAATGGCATGAGGCGATTTTTTAATAACTTTTCAATGATTTTAGAGAGTACAGGCAACAGAGCAATTGGACGATAATTGCATAAGACAATTACCTCCCTTATGAAGAGGAATAATTATCGCAGTTTTGAGGCATTCGGGAAAAACACCTTTCGTGAAGGACGCATTAATTAAGGAAGCTAGGACATCCAGAATTGGAAGTGGGAGGTTCAAGAAAATTTTAATAGACAGTGCTACAAGCTGATTTACTCTTTATGCTGCTCATTACCTGAAGAAGTTCAAGGCTGGTCACAGGGCTTAGGAAAAAACTATCAGCGACTTTTTTAGAAGGAGGAAGAAACGAAAGAGGGTCGAGAGAAGGAGAAATACCAGAGGTAACATTTTGCTCACGTTGACAAAATATTCGTTTAAATCATTTGGTTTTGGCATGCGCTGATTCGCGGAATTTGTTTTGCCTCTAAGATCGTTAATAATGGACCAGGCCTCCTTGGATACGTTTTTAGCAGTTGATAAACGATTTTGATAATATAGTTTCTTTGCTGTCTTGATAAGTTTTAGGTAGATCTTCCTATAATTCGAAATGAATTCAAGAACTTGAGTGGAGTTAGTGATTTTTTTATGTATGAGAGGGAACGCATATTTTTTGCAGATATGCGTAAGCCTTTCGTAGTCCATGGTTTGTGACGTTTAGGTTTAATGGATTTAAGCGAGAAGGCTTTATTGAATGCATTTGTAATTTTATTTAAGAAACCACTAAAGTCAGAATCAAGTTCACCTGATTCAAAATTCCAGTTGGTCTTTAGGCAAAGGTTATGAAAGGATGAAAAATTGGAGGCTGAGAAGATTCTACCTAGGTCGCGAGTTTTTTCTGAGGGCCTATAAGAAGTATTGAATTTGGAGATTACTGCCTCATGATCTGAGAGACCCGCGCTAGTTACTGTCAATTGGACATCAGTTGAAGGAAAGTCGGACGCTACATAGTCAATGATAGAAGAGGAATTGTTAGAAATCCGAGTTGGAGAGGTTACATGCATTGAAAGACCAAAAGAGTCAAAAATGGAAATTAATGATTTTTGGGCAGCACAAGCGGTAGCGTAGTCAATATTTAAATCACCGCACAAAATTTTCTTGCCTTTCAGGCAGACCATCTACCAAGCTTACCAGGATATTAAAGAATAATTGCACATCGGAATTTGGCGCTCTATATATACAAATTACGTGTAAATCAAAGTTCTTATTGTATGCAATGGAAAAATCAAATTTAGTTACAGGCAAAAAGCCCTCGCTTAAGGAAAGAATCAGTGTTCCCCCATGAGCCGAGTTTTTCCGATTATATCTGGCTATTGTGGAGTACTTTTCAACATAAAGCGGTTCATTCTCACTCAGCCAGTGCTCTGTAATTGCAACTAGTTGGGGGAACCCTGATTCCTCTAGAAACAAAAACAATTCATCAGTCTTATTTCGTAATGAGGCAACATTAATAAGAACCATACTAAACCTGGCGTCAGGATTAGAGGAATCTAGTCGCGCAGGACACGTCAAGTTGCTTAAAAATTTTTCTTCGGGGAGCCGCTGGAGAAGTATTTTTGGTGACCCTCTCTGGACTTCTAAAGCTGAATCTCCGAAACAACATGGGATCTGTAGGTACAAAGATCTTCTTCCACTTCAGTGTGTTTAAACCCATATGCGGCATGAAAGTCGTGGTAGACCTTACGTAATTTGTCATCCTGGATTGGCAGTCCTTCAGATGCTAGGAATAATCTGATGCTTATGTTGGTAATTCCCTCGTAGCTTACCGAGGCAGGTTGGTCATACAAATACGCAAGGTACAACCTAATGGATCTGAAGATAGCAGGTTCCCTTAGCCTTGCCATAAGGAAACGATTACTAGAGTCGTTAGACTTACTGGCGGCCTGTGTTAATTTAACTGTTGGTGGAGTCAGCGGGTCCAGAGAGAAGGACGGTTTATGGGGTGATTCCTTAGACAGTTTTATTTCGACATCGCTCATAAGGGCATTAGTTTTGCAAGCAGCGATAGCTTGTTTGTCAGAAGCTACTGTAGTTACCTTGTGTGCCTTAGCTTCACTGACTGGAGAGGCAAAGTCCCGCAGATTACCAGAGTTCGGACTGCTAGTCACTTTCGCCTTGGTGGAGGGAGTTCGATAGAGCTCTGTAGTTTTCTGAGGGATTTCAGATTCCGATGATCATCTAACCTGAGCCCCGGGTGGCCAGATATTGATGCCGAACAAATTCTCAGCGGACTTTCTTGATAGGACCCCTATTTTAAATGTAGTATAACAAGGGACTTTGTTTCTGACATCTTTCACACACCTTTGTCAACCCCTGCTAAGAAAATTATTTCGGTACTGAAATTGACGCTCTCATTTATTTATTGACATAGGCAAAATATTGAAAATTTTAATCTTTGAGCCATGTGTAAAATAAATCGGTAAATACGTATGATTGTCTATTATTGCCAACTAAACCAATTGTAATCTAACAAAAACGTTACACAAAATATAAATATAAAAATAATATGTGGCTTAAAGATGTGATGTACATAATTCACGACTACCCCATAACTCACTAAGTGAACCGTTCACTATGTATTGCATATTAACAGGCAAATAGTCTAAATTAAATGTGTTAAAAATCACAAGTTAATGTGGTTATCAACAAATTGTTGGCTATTACTCCACCTCAGTTGTAGTTGTTTTGAATAAGGCCGCTTCGGCCCTAGTCCCAGTATGTAAACAGTAGAAGTGCTAGTTTAGTGATGATAACGAAGCTGAAAAACCTACGAGAATTGAAAAATGTACGACGATTCGAGGAACCAACCTGCCCCCGTTGTCAAGCGTAAAAAATCTAAAAAGGGGCTATATATCTACGATTTGGTATTCTGCGTTTGGGAACAATTCAATGATTTTTCTTTAAAGGTTTAGTTAATTTTTAAGTGTCCTCTATTAACTTCAGTTAACATAGGTTTTAGCAAAGGCAACCTGGTGTTATTAAAATTAACAGAAGCTGGGCATTGCATTCATCTTTATTTAATAATATTAGAGGGCTTTCTTTAATTTCACATTTTTTTTTGATAATGATTCCATTACTAAAATACTTGAAGCGTTCCATTTCCATTGAAATCTATGATTGTTATCAAATGCATATTGAGAAATGTGTGATTTATGTACTTTTGAATTTTTAATATAGGTTTGGTGTTTTTTTATACGTTTTGATAATGGTCTACAGGTTTCACCTATATAAAATTTATTACGTACACGTACATTTACGGATCTTGTAGATAATATTTTCCTAATTTAATTTTCATTGAGTAGTGTTATTTTTTATTAGTTAGTGTTTGGATAGGAAAATAGTACGTTTTAGTTTGTCTGACAAACTAGGAATATAAGGAATAAAAAGGTTCGTAATAGATATATTTTGATTTTGTCTAATATTTGGTTTTTTAAACTCTATAAACATTTTTTTAATGAAATCAATAGGATAGTTATTATTAATCAAAACATTGCTTAAAAATTCTTTTTCTGTGTTTGATTATTACAAAATATTTTCATTCGATCATATTATAGACTTTTTACTTTTACTTTTTAACAATTATTGGGCGATTTAAATGTAAGCTTAAATATTTGTTTGTGTGTGAAGGTTTTTTGTACATATTTGGTTTCGAAATTATTTAAGTCCTTTTTCATAAGAATGTCAAGGAATCAAAGTTGTTCATTAATTTATTTTTCTATAGTGAATTACATTGTAGGTTTTTATCTCAATATGATTTATAAAATTGTTAAGAAAATGTTCGTTACATGAACAAGTTGAAAAATGTCATGTATATAATGCCACCAAATTAAAGGTTTATATTAACATTGAAAATGTTTCTATTATCCTAATATAGGGCCCCAAATCGTGAAAAAGTGCATGCTACATTTGCCACATGACTTCATAGGCGTGAGAGATTGTGTTAGTTTGTTTATGCGGACGGGATCGAATCAAATGACTAAAATAAATTTTAAATAAATAAACGGAAAGTTGATTGAAGACTAACCCAAATTAACAAAAAGTAAACAAAAGCACAAAAAGGGCTAAAATGTATCGGAACAGATTAAAAAAATAATAGTAAGTTAAAACTAACTGAAAGTAACCGAACTTTGGCGACTAACTAAAACTAACCAGAAACATTAAAATTGGTTATAACATATCAAAATTGGTTTAAATGATGAAAGTAAATTGGACCTAATGATGAAAGTGAATTGGAACTAACTTAAACTAACCGAAAGTTGATTGAACGACTAATTAAAAATAATCAAAAGAACAAAAAAGGGTTAAAATGTATCGGTACAAATTAAAAAAATAAAAGTAAGTTAAAACTAACTAAACGTACCCAAACTTTGGTGACTAACCAAAATTAACCAAACTCATTAAACTTGTTTATAACATATCAGATGACGAATGTAAATTGGAACTAACTGAAACTAACCGAAAGTTGATTGAACGACTAACCAAAAGTAACCAACAGCACTAAAAGTTGCTAAAATGTATCGGAATAGATTAAACATATTAAAGTGACTTAAAAATAATTCAGATTAACCGAATATTGGCGACTAACTAAAACTAACCAAAAAGATTAAAATTGGATATAACGTACCGAAACCGGTTTAAATGACTGCAATAAATTATAACTAACTGAAATTAACCGAAAGTCGATTAAATGACTAACCGAAAGTAACAAAAAGCAAATGAAAGTAAGTTAAAACTAACTGAAAGTAACCGAAATTTGGCAACTAACGAAAAACATTAAAAATGGCTATATCGTATCAGAACCGGTTCAAATGACGAAAGTAAATTGGAACTAACTGAAACTAATCGAACCTTGATTGAACGACTAACCAAAAGTAACCAACAGCACTAAAAATGGCTAGAACGTATTGGAGTAAATTAAAAATATTAAAGTAAGTTAAAATTAATCCATTTTAACCGAATTTTGGTCACTAATATTAACCAAACACATTAAAATTGGATATAACTTACCGGGACCGGTTCAAATGATTAAAATAAATTAAAACTAACTGAAATTGGATGGTGTTATGCAACAGTGATTCAAGCCAACGCCTACTAGTTTTGAGATAATAAGGAAAATAGTTTTGTAACTTAAAAAGAATTGGGCAAAGCCCTATTAGTCTAAAACTTTTTATAAAGCACAACACTGGGTTCCAGTCTTTTCAGGCAATCATTTTTCGAAATTTATGGTTTCAAAATCATGTAAAAAAAGGAAAAATGTTGTTTAACTCATTTTTACTTATCATTTTATTAAGGTTATACATAAAATAGCAATAATGATATAGTTTTTAATTTGTCATAGTATCTTCCTCCGTAACGGCTTCAAACTACTGTTCATGTTCCATCTCTATTTCAAAGTCAAAAGACTTACCAAAACCGTCAATATCATCTTGAAATTCTTGGGAATTTGCTGATGATAAAAAATTATAAAATTCTGGAGCATCTTGAGGTACCAACTTAAACAATTCTTTTAAATCTGCTAGTTTTTTTTGTAGGTAGAGGTTTGCCGTTTGGCCACAAAAGGGGTGTTGCTACATCTTTTAATAATAATTTGCGACCTTTTCCGCCTTTTTCAATTTTTACAATTTGCGGTTCTACTACAGCAATATCAGTTTTCATGTATGATTTTGTTGGGTCTTCTTTTTGAAATTTTATTTCGTGACAATTTAACCATGAAACTTTTTTTTTAGCCGCATCAACTTTTCGGTTAGTAATAGCTTTCGTTAAATTTTCAACAGACACAAAATCTTCTTTTTGTAAGCGTTTAATTAGAAATTTTCGTTTTCTTCTTTCTTGGATCTTAAGGGCTGACCCTACGTCTCCGAATTTCGGGTCATCTGGCAAAAAGCTGTGGCCAGACAGCAAAAATCTCATTGTAATCGTTTCAAGGCTTGGGTGATTAAGTAAAGTATGTATCATTAATAAAACAAGTTTAATACTACGGTTTTAGCCACTACAGGAATCTGATCATAGTATTAAATCTTTCACTGGCTGGCGTATGTGGCCTGCAATCTACTTTATAAGACATGATCCGACTTCTTGAGTGCCACTTCCCGCAAGATTTTAGGTCCACACGTTAAAAGGTCCTTGTTTTGCACTACCTACGTAAATGCCTAAATTATATAAATTAAGTTGGCGTTTGTAGTATGCAATTCCTGTAGGAACCTTTGATATTGGATGTGTTTTTTGTAGATCATAGGTAAGGGTTTCCACTTCTGGATTAGTTTTAGCTTCAGCTAGATCTTCGTTTATTTTGCTTCTTAATGTTGCAGCTTTTTGTAAATGAATATCATGAGCCGCTTTTAAACCTTGTTTTTCAGTTTCCGATGAATTTAATATATTGACTTGAAATGTGTCGCATGTCAAGCATGTATCGTTTTTTAGCGGTTTAAATTTAATGGTAAATTTTTTGGAAAATATTGATTTGTATGTTGCCAAGCTAACGAGCTTAACATCAGTGGAAAATAATTTGCATAAGTCGTGCATTTTAGCCAGATTTAGATCAGGATTATGAAACTTTGAGTCGGTGTCATCTCTGCAAAAATGTGGCATATATTTCGGAAAAGAGTCAATATACTCAATTACTTTAGAAACTTGATATTCTGGACATTTATTTTTTCCTTTTATCCTCTACTATCATTTCACTGGAAGTTTTCTTGAAAGCTACGTCAATTCTATTTTGGGTAATATGTAAGGTCTTCAGTAATGGTACTTTGCAAATCTCTTTTTCAGCAATAACATACCTTCTTGTTAGTTTTCTTTTTAATTCGGTTTTTGTGTAACATCGTTTTTTTTGCATCACTTTTACACAGGTTTTTATTAAAGCACATCTGGCAGAAAATGATCCTATGGTCTAAAACTGATTAAACAATTTTCTCCTTTCTTCAAGTGACATAATTTCGGTACATTTTCGTTTACAAATACATCTAAAGTCTTTAAAAGAAGATGTAGGTGCTACTTCTTTGTCTTTAGTAGAAATATACAATTCATTTGAATTACACATTTTCTTCCTTACTTTCCTTTTTTGCGTCACGTATTTTCTTGTTCGGAGCAATCAAGTTGTTCGTCTTTAGTATTTTCTTCGTATAATAGATTCCGTTATATGCAACAATCGCTAAAAATCAAGATGACACTACGTCAAGTAAATCGTCCTTAATCGTTCTCCAATTAATATATCTTTAACTCCGCCAATGTTGTGTAAACAACAATATGTCAAATAAAGAAAGAACATGTTCATGTTCAACCCTTTCAAATGCATCAGCCTCCACGCATTAGATTTTGATTTTAGATTTTAGGGCCTTACAAATACTCACCCGTGATGCATCGATCCTGTCATCGCTCTATATACATTTGGCGCCAATTACATCTGAAGAGTCGCAGCCCTGTTTGGCGCCAAGATTTAGTTGATTTTCTCATTTGTTTGCACAGATATTTAGAGAATATTTGGTGTACTCTGTTCTATTTGTCCAAGTTTGGACAAAGAACTGTTTTGGGCGTTTTAAAGCATTCTCTCTTGAGACAATACAGCTCGTAGAGTCTCTGCTGTTGAAGATAAAATGGCAGATGGAAATTTGTAGCAGACAAATCTATTCCTGTACTCAATAATCGAATCAAATGTTCCAAGTCTTATGTCCCTGCTGAAGTAAAGTTGAGAGGATCAAAAAAGGCGGAAAGTAGAAGGTAATTGTGTGAACGGAAAGGCAGTCAGTTGAACTTTTGAATTAAAGGAAGGAGTTGAATTCAGTAAAGAAAAGAGTTATCTAGTTCATTTTAGATTTAAATAATCAAGAAGTTTTGTTAGTCATTTAATAATAAGTAACCGAATGTTCTATTTAGTATCTATTTAGTTTTATGTGTGAAAGAATGAATGCTTGAAAGTAGTTAGAAATTGTATATATTTGTCATATTTAATGCAAATTAATTCTTGCATTATTAAGGTACATAATACCTAGAATACATGTTTCAATTCACAACCTATGTATAAAACCCCCACCACCCTAATTTAATACAGTCCACTAATTAATGTGGTTAATTATTAAGTTAACCCTTCATGGTGATAAATGATTAACAAATAATTATTTATGCCGACCACCAACTATGTTCCTCATTTATGAGGATCTGGTGACCGAAACCCATAATCCTCCTTACAATTTTGCAGATGACAGTGTCCTTGTCTCCCAATTCATATCAGGAAAGCCTTTACCAGCAACTGAGACTTATCATCGCAGACAGGAGCAGATTACAACATTAAATCAAGATCTGGAGAAAGTTCGAACTTGAGGCGAGAGAAAGTGGGCCCTGTTCAATGCAGCAACCCAAGCAGCCATGTTTACCAAGAAAGCAAATACGACGCGCGACGTGCTCTGATATCATTATGGCAGAATCGACCTATCCTTCATCTTGTCCATCGGACTACTGGGTGTCTCGGGCAACAGCAACATGTCCTGCCATGGTCACGTTGCTAATTCGCAAAATCAGCCTTGCAGAAGCTTGGTGCGCTATTTTCCAACAAAATACTGTTTACACTGCAGCAGCTGCTTTTGCATTTCAAAGTGCAAGGAAAACCATGCTTAGAATATTGCTCACACATCTAAGGTGCCGCAACTAAGTGCGCCTTAGAGCTGCTGGATTCCATTCAGAAGAAGGTTGTGCGTCTCGTCAGTTACCCGGAGTTGACACGGGATCTGAATTGTCTGGAACACTGCAGACGTGTGGCCGAGATATCCCTGTTTTACAGATATTTTCACGGTAGATGTTCCCAGGATTTGGCCCCAGTCACGATAGACCGCAAGAGCGCACCCATTCGTTGTATAGCTGGAAACACCTAGAACACCACTTTACAAGGACTTCTTTGTCTGCATTACTGTGGAACTCAATCCCAGAACATCTGCTTCCCCCTAATTACAACCTACAGCTTTCAAGAAGCGTGTCAATCAACATCTCCTTTTAGTGTGTGTGCCATTGTCATAAAAAATACATATCAATAATTACTATTATCATGTTTCCAGTGTCTCTGAAATTCCAAGGCAAGTAGCAAGGAAAGAGACCAGCATTATTATTCAGCTACTTGTAAGCAAACCTTAGCAATTGGAAATTCAGTTTCAAATAGGGGGCATAATAAAATAAAATAAAATCTAACCAAATCAAGATTTGTTTAATATTGATTTAGAGTAATGTAGAAGGTTTTTATCTACTTGAATATCAAAAATATTATTATTTTTAAAAGTTTTATCCATATCCTCTTTTGAACTCGCCGAAAGATTCGTGGTTGCAACATTTTGGGGCCGAAAGTACTCGATTAGATGTACCCAGAAAGGTATCGCGAGACCCTTCTTTCCTTTTCGAATTTCGATGGTTGTCCTTTCCCCCGTACCCTCAACCCTCCAGATTGAAGTTGCACAGACCAAAAAGGCGAAACTATTTGCCTGTCGAATCGACTGGTTTGAGCATGTTTTCACATTTTCATTTTAAATAATGAAAACCGAAGTACAAAGTTTTCGATGGACTAGTTTCCATTCTATAGTAACCATCCGCCCATCTATCAACTGCCACACTATCGGATTTTTATCAAATTTATCATGACAGTATAAACAAAGAGGTTAAGGGAATTGATATTAGGTTTGTTCTAGCAGCGATTTCAAACGGTTTCAAACCATCCGGAGTTTATGCATAACGATATAAGCATAAGCGTCGCTTATATCGCTATGCGCAAACTTCGAATGGTTTGGAACCGTTTGAAATCGCTGCTAGAACAAACCTATAATTTGCAAAATATATTTAAAAGTTCAATTAGCAGCAAAGTGAATTTACTGTCTTGACTAAATTCCTACTAATATCAGCCTCAGTAATTTAATCTACTACTATGCCGTCCATTTAGAAAAATAACTATTGCTTTTCAGGAAACGTTATGAGCGCTTACAATTAGCATATTTAGTGACACAGATGCACCAACATTTCAAACGTCTAAGAACAATTCGGTATATAGTGTGTTAAAAATTAAAAAAAAACTTAGAAAAGCAAACAATTTCGATTTAAATATTTTTGTAATCTGCTGATTAAGGAGAACACAAATATGATCGTAGAGGATTGGTAAAATTTTTCCCTATAGATCACATGTATGACTTCTGCGAGGAAAACTGCGTCAAAATGGAAATAATTCAAGTATCTGTTTTGATTTTCCTTTTGTTGTTTTAAGATCGATTAATATTTTTATGAAACTACTGATTTTCAGGAAACGTCGTGGACGACTATTATTAGAAAGTTTAGTTACATAGGGTGCTTAAACTTATGTAATATCTGAAAACAATATCAACAATTAACAAGTCTTTCATCCTTTCTCGATATGGGAAACACACATTTTTAACAATATTCGGTGTCGTTGGGGCAATCGCTTCAGTGTATCTTTTTAACAATATCTCAATAATATTTTGCTGATCCATCTCGCGAAAATACCTTATTTCTTCTGAATTCCAAATTTTCTCGATCCAAATGCGGTAAAAAGCATTACATTTAAACTTTCAAATAATAATATGCTTACCTTTTAGCGTTGATTCGATCAACGCTTTTAGTAAAAATTGACCAATAATTATCTTATTGAGCATTAATGCATACCATAAGTGGGCGTTTACTCAGTGGCTACAATTTTGAATGGAAATTATCCCATTTGTGGTATACATAGACTCATCACTGAATAATATGATAAGATTATGAAAAGCTGCTGGTTCCGTTCGAGTAAACAGTATACTCTTATTAAAGACAACCTCTTTATTTGTTCACGGGCTTGTTCGGAACGAGTAATAGATGAAGATCCAGATACATTTGACATCTTGCATACTGTTATCAAGGAACTTAAGCAAGAAAACTCTGAAAAACAAGACCATATTCGTAGATTTAAGCGTAATTCTGTGTCTGTAGTGGAAGATCTATCCAACCATGAAGACAAGTTAATAAGAGAAATTGCAGAAAGGGACACTAAGACTGACATGTTGGAAAAGCAATTAGAGGACCAACAAATATTCATAGATACATGCAATAATAAAATCTTTGTATCTAAGGGTACTCAATTTCAACCTTTGGTTAAAAAATGTGCTACTCAAACTAATTTTTTTTGGGAAACTTCATCAGTGGTAATTCAAACAGAGAGCAATGAAAGTGTAGATGCTGATACCCAAACCGAGGAGTTTTGTGAGCAAACCCTGTGTAAGAGAATTGAGAACCTTGACCGTATGGTTACTGATCATCGCGCAATGATAGCTGAGCATCTATCCACAATAGATGATTTGAATGTTCGGCTTTCAGAGGTGCGAGGAAGCAGGGATGATATGTTGTCTGCTTTAAGGATGCTTCAAGCCGATAATAAGATCTATTCAGAAGAACTTGAACATGTTAGCAAAGGTGGAAATGTCCTATCTTTAGCGGAGGAATTAAATCAAGCCAGGCTTCAGCCCATTTCTGCCCGTCCAAGCTTTTCATCATCAAAACCTCTTAAACGTAAAGTTCTTATATTGGGGGATCAAACTGTGTTGGGTCTTAATAAGTCAATGTCCAAGATTTGTGCTGACATGGAGGTGAGCATTCAGTCATTTGTCAAACTGGGTGCCAAACAGTTGCAGGTACTGGAAGATATTGGCGCTTTATCAAGAAGCATTGTCTATTGAGCCTGAGTTGAGCACCAAAACTAATATTTCTCAAGATAGTGATCCTGTAGGTTTGCTCAATTTTAATAACATCATTGATTTAACCACAGAGGCTAATAAAGATAATAACTTGCTCCCTGTCCAAAGTAAAAATTTTCAAGTCACCAACAACGCCCAACAAATAACTTAGAAAATCTACAAGTCTATTATCAGAATTGTCGAGGTCTTAAAACCAAGTTGGCTGTATTAAAGCTAAATTTGTTAAACAATAGCTGTGATATAATTGCCCTTACAGAAACATAGCTTAATGACTCTGTTTGTAATCAGGAGTTTAATATTGATTAGATCGGGATCAAAAGCTTACTGGTAAGAAGCAGGGTGGCGGTGTGTTGATAGCTTTAAACAGAAGATTGAATGCTGAAATTTTTGATATATTTGATAAGGAACTGGAAGCGCTTTGTGTAAAAATTAGTCTAAACCATAAGAATTTTTTGTTTGTTATAGTCAGTGGCGGACTAACAACTTGTGAGGCCCGGGGCGGTTAACTATGTGGGGCCCCGTAAGGGCGTATTTAGCTCCGAGTTATGGGGGAGAGGGGTACTGACGCTCGCCGCAGGCGCCGCTGGAGGTCAATAGAAATTTTTTTAGGGTGCCACGTCCAATTTTTACCCAAAAGTCGTTAAAGAAACACTTCTTCCACGAGCGGACAAAGCGGATTTTACCATGAATTTATGGGGCCCTTTTGTATATTTGTTTAGGATATGTTTCCATTAATGACAACCAAAAAAAGGCCACTTTTCCAATTTAAATTCACGACAACCAAAAAACCTCAATAAAACAGTAACTCCCTGACAGGTTTTATTTTTCACTTTAAGTCGGAAACAACCCCAAAAGAATATAAACGATCAATATACCCATCAAGGAAAAAAGTGATCCCAAAAAAATACTATAATTATATAAGAATAATACATTAGTAAAATAAAATGTAATTAATACAGTGGAGCTATGAACTCTGTATAATTGAAAACGAAATTTCCTGCTCTAACACCAACTTGAATATTAGTTCCTACAAATTCAGCATTTTGGATGTATTGACGCGACTCGATAAAATTGATTTAAATAAGGGTCCAGGCCCAGATGGACTTACTGCTATATTTTTAAAAGAATATTCTTTTTCACTTTCAAGGCCCCTCTGGTTAATATTTAATAACTCTATGGTTAATGGAGTTTTTCCAATTGTTTGGAAACTCTCTTATATATCCCCCATATATAAAAACTGGCAGTAAATCTTGTATTAAACATTATAGACCCGTTTCAAAAATATCTTCTATCAAAAATAATGGAGTCAATAATAACCGACTTTATGGGGGACTCTTTTAGAAATATTATTATTTCGAAGCAACATGGATTTTCTAAAAATAAATCAATTAGTACCAATCAGTTGCTTTACACCGCATATATATCGGAGGCTCTGGAGAAAACCAATGTTGTGGACTCGGTTACCGATTTCTCAAAGGCCTTTGATAAAATATATCATCGGTTGCTTTTCAGGAAATTTCTGGTTATGGGGTTCATGGCACTCTTTTGCAATGGATCAATTCATATATTTCTGGTCGAACACAAGTTGTCAAAATAAAGAATCACTTCTCAAAAGTCGTAAGTGTTACTTCTGGGGTTACTCAAGGGGCACATTTGGTCCCATTACTATTTAATATCTATATTAAAGATATATGCAATTGTTTTTTATCATCTGAATATATTCTATACGCGGACGATTTAAAATTTTTTAAAAGGATTAACAGTGACAGTGACATTGTGCAGTTTCAGGAGGACATCGACAGATTTTGTGATTGGTGTGTTAGGAACAAAATGGTCCTTAATACTGATAAATGTAAATATATCCAATTTTCTAAATCTCTTAACACGTTTCCTAATAATTATCAAATCAACAGATGTGACATTCAGCGTGTCAATCTCATTAAAGATCTTGGAGTATTTTTCGACTCAAAGGTCACATTCTCCCATCACAAAGATAGCTATCGTAACAAAGCTTTAAAAAGAAACACAAAGGACTTCAGAAACACCAACTCGATTAAATTGCTTTACACATCTCTTGTAAGATCACACTTAGAAAACTGTAAATGTGTGTGGAGTTCTTACTACCAAATTCATATAGATAAATTGGAGTCTGTACAACGTAAATTTTTTCGATATTTAGCCAGTGGCGGCTCGTGACAGTTTAGTGAGGTAGGGCCAAATCTTGATCTAATATTATAATTTCAAATGTTAAAAAAGTGTTAAATCTAGGGGAATTAAAAACTTACCAAAACTGTGTGGAGATATCAATATTTCAGGTCACGGCCAAAATACAATTTTTCCAATCAATTTTTAATATGATCTTTAAGGGTTTTGTCTAATTCTGAGCTTAAATTTACTAATTCCCGAAATATGCCTTTATTTTGTGAGGTCTCTTTTTCATCATGACCTCTGAGGTCTAACTCAAGTGCACCACAAAAACGAACGCAGTTTATAATTTGATTTAACACATATCTATTTTTATCAACTTGCTTGTTTTGTTCAATTAGTTGGTTACGATTTACAGAGTTTAACTAAGTTTTAATATTAATTTTACCAAGCATAGAAAAATTAAAAATATTGTTCATGTGTACCATTGATTTTTCCCAGACATGGAAAGATCATCTGTTCCTTTTTGAGACCAAGTTTCCTCTCCTCCAAATAACACACACGCAAAACAAAATAGTCGCATAGATTCATAACACCCCCACACCCAAATATTTTTTGCATAAATATTTCTTTTAAATTTACGCGAACGCACTTTTTGTCCACCTTGAGTTTTTTCAATTAAATTTGGCAACGGTCGTCCTAACTCCTTAATTTCAAATTATTTTCCAAAGTTAAACTGGAAAATGGATTATTTAAAATTTTAAAACTAATTTTATTCATTATTTTTAATAGATAAAAAAAGAGTCCGATTTGTCCGATAAAACACCAAAAAGCCAACGACTGTAAGAACAAATTAATACTTTATCATACCGATATCGATAATAGCCATAAACCCATAATAACCCCAAGAATGATAAACTATTCTTAAAGTTCTTGTAATAACCCGTCAACCCGTAGCGTAATTAATGCCACAGTTTTGCTAATCAAAACAATAACACGTGCGTTTTGTTATGAAAGATTCTTATTGGTTGAGAGCCTGGCCCAAAATTATTTAATTTGCTGTGGCTTTACCACATTATTTTCAAGGCCATTTCCTATCGTTATTCGATGTAAGCGCATAGATACTGGGCCTGGCGCGACAACTACGTGTCTGATTTCGATTGCTCTGATTGAGCATAATCGAATATTTCGGGTATCGCGACTTGCGACCGGCTGTGTTCCATTTTTATTTTTTGTTTGCTCTAAATGTTATATCCAAAAAAATGTACACATTTTTTGTTGGCACTGAAAATAAGTGATCAGTTTATCAGTTTTAAATTTGCATTGGTAGGGCCATGGCACTGTGGCTCTACCCTAAGAACCGCCACTGTATTTAGCATTTAAAAAAGGCATAAGAATGGAAAATAATAGTTATGTAGAACTTGAAGAGAGTCTCAAACTAAAGCAATTAAAAATACGTACGGAAACATGTGATATTGTTTTAACCCACAAAGTTATAAATGGGCAATTAAATTCCCCAGAACTATTAAATAAATTTCAGCTTTATGTTCCTCCAAGGTTTTTAAGAAACCAACGAACTTTTTACTTGTGTCAGCATAGAACTCTTTATGGAGAGAACTCCCCCATAAATAGAATCATGAAAAATGCAAACAAATTTGAGGGGGACTTTTTTTTAACAAATCGCTGAATTGTCTTAAGTTATTCTTGAAGAGGCATTAATGACTAATGACTAATGTTTTTTTGTAAGGTTCCTAAACATGTTAAGTAATACATATATGATGTTTGTTTGAACTATACCACCGATTGTTCTACTCGATGACTATACTTAGATTTAGTTTATTTAATTTTGGTTTTATTTCTTGTTTTATTTTTAGTTTTTTTTTAGTACTCCTATACAAATGGGCTTAGCCCGTGTATCGTTTATGAACAAATAAATAAATGAATAAATAAATAAGTATGTAAAAATATGTATCCGAGCTTTTAATGAACTAAAGTTATTAATTAACCCATCTTAATCTAAATTTTCAGACATTTTCCTCTCTATTGATAATATTGACAAATTATTTTATCTGTCGTCGATCATTGTCGAATGCAGATAATCTTTTATTAATATTTGAGTTTTGAAAAACTTCTTTCGCAGGTCAGTTGCGACCTGTTATTTTTTTGATTTTATATATTTAAAATGGCCCCCCCAGGGTTGCGGCCCGGGGCGGACCGCCCCCACCGCCCCCCTCTTAGTCCGCTACTGGTTATAGTTGTGTATTTTGTTCCTAACTGCAATATTAGTATTTATCAAAGATTTTATCGATGTATTGAATCAAAGCTTTTAGATTGTAAGTGCTTGATTGTGGGTGATTTTAATTTTCGTGAACTTGTACTGGATGTCCACAGTGTGCCTATTTGTGATTTTAAAAGTTTTTTAGCATTCACAGATTTTATTCAAATTAATACTATACATAATGTTTTTAACGTTTTATTAGATTTAGTTATTATAAGCCCCCATTTACAGGGCTCTATTGTAAATATTTGTGATGAGCCACTATTGCCTATTGATGTCCACCATCCTGTGCTGTCGGTTGGACTCAATCTTGACTCTGAATTGGAAGAGTGCAAACAAATTAGGAGTACAAAATTTAATTTTAAAAGAGCAAACTTTGAACAGATGTACTTGTTGTTCCAAGCCATTAATTGGGATGCGCTTTATAACTGTTGCAATGTTGACGCATCTGTAATGGAATTCTATAGAATTATTAATAATTTTAAGTTTTTGTGCAGTGCGTTCCTCTTTCGACCCAAGTTGGTAGGGTATTTCCGGTCTGGTACAATGGTGAAATAGTTAAACTAATTAAAGCAAAGGAAAAGTTTTTAAGAAAATTTAAAAGAACAAAGATAACTTTTTGGCATAATAAGTATAAGGATCTTAGAAGTAAAGTTAAGCTAAAACTAAAAATCGCCTATGGTGAGTATTTAAGAAATATAGAGCATAGCCTAACATGTGATCCAAAATTTTTCTGGTCCTTTATTCGAAATCAAAGGAATAATACCGATATTCCTGCACAAGTTTATTATGGTAGTCACATTGCAACTGGAGCTAGAAATATTGCAGGCATGTTTGCTCTTTACTTTCGTTCTGTTTTTGTTACTGACATTCCTATAAAACAAGAAAAAATTCCAACCAAAAACTATCTCTGTAACTGGACTTTTGACGAAAATGAAATAAATGATGCTATTAAAAAATTAAAGGGCAATAAAGCTGTTGGTCCTGATGGATTACCAGGATATATAATTAAAGGCTGTAATGAGTAATAAGTTTTTTAAAACCCCTTTGTTATATCTTTAATCTTAGTTTACGGTCTTCAGTTTATCCCACAACCTGGCGTATAAGTAAGGTAATTCCCCTATTTAAGAAAGGTGCTAAAAACGAAGCAACAAACTACCGACCTGTTACAATTCTTAATGCTGTATCCAAGGTTTTTGAAATAGTTTTGTTTAATAGACTATATGATCAGGTCAAGTATAATATTTCTGCACAGCAACATGGATTCTTACCAAATAGGTCTACCATGACAAATCTTATTAACTTTTGTCAATTTGTGCATAATTGTTTGAATGGAAAAAAGCAAATTGATGTAATTTACACTGACATGGAAAAAGCCTTTGATAGGGTGAAGCATAGTTTTATTGTAAAGTCACTCTACCAAAATAATGTGCCTGATAATTTAATTAAGTTGATTGCTTCTTATCTGTCAAACAGGCACCAATATGTTGAGGTCAGAGGTACCAGGTCTGATTTTTACACTAGTAGCTCTGGAGTGCCTCAGGGATCTAATTTGGGACCTCTATTGTTTTTAGTGGCCATAAATGACATATGTTCTGTCAGGGGTAACTCTGAAGTATTACTCTTTGCAGATGATCTTAAAATATGTATGGAAATAAGTTCTGAAGAAGATTGTGCTAGTTTACAGAGAAATTTTAATAATGTTATAGAATGGTGTGAAGAAAATGCATTTACCTTTAATAACAAAAAATGATCTACTATGTCTGTAACCCTTAATAAGAATGTTGTTAAATATGATTATAACATGCACGGTGTAATGCTTGGAGAATCCAATAGTGAGAAGGACCTTGGAGTTGTAATAGATTGCAATCTAGCATTTATAGAGCATATTGCAAACATGGTTAATGAGGCACATAGAATAATGGGCTTCATTATTAGATCAACTAAGAGTTTTAATGTTGACTGTTGTTTAAAACTGTTTGATAGCTTGGTGCTACCACGGTTGGAGTATGGGAGTCTAATATGGTCTCCCCAATATGAAGTTTAGAGCAAAACAATAGAACGAGTGCAACATTAATTTCTCAAGTATATGTTTTTTAAAAAGTTTGAGTATTATCCAGCGTAGGGTTATGACCATCACTCGCTGTTGCGGCTATTTAATAGATTGTCTTTGGAAAACCGGCGTATCAAGATTGGCTTGGTATACTTGTATAAAGTTTTAACAAATAAAATTGATTCCCCAGAGATTCTTTTAATGCTTTCATTGTTTGTAAATGTTGGTAATACCAGACTGAGAAAAACATTCCATTTAAGCTTTCCTAAAACGAATGCATATAAAAACTCACCTATTTACAAAATGTGCAATTATTATAATATTTATGCTGGTGACTTGGATCTTGTTATGTTGGATTTGAAAGGTTTTACCAAAATAATTGAGGATAAACTTTATGCTGTTCAGACTTAGGTCTTACTATTTTTGTTCGTAATGTAATAATTGTTAAGTGTACTATGTTTATACATGACTATAGCCGTATTAAGTATTTTTTTTTTGTATCCTGTTATTCCTGTTGTTACAAATATTGTGACTTAAAAAATTTCATCTTTTTATATTTATATGAGAACTGTGTATTATTATTATAGTGTCTGTAATTGGCCTCTTGGCTGTTGATGCTGATTATAAATAAATAAATAAGTAAATAAAATGAAAACTTATGTGTTGTAGCGTTGTAAATGCTACCAAACCCAGACATTTATGTTTTCCCTTTCAGTGGTAGATTTATGTGGTTGATTGTCATTTATCTTACATTAGAACTTAACATACCTATTCTAAACTTAGAATTTACAACTTAAGATTTAAAATATTAACTATTTCAAACTTTTGAATATTAGAACGTATCCAACCGGTATCGATGAATACAGTTCCGAAGTGTTCTGTGGTCGTCTCTCTTTTTCAGACGTTCTCTTGATGGATGTTTAGGATATCTTTTGGCAACTGACATGGTTTTTCTTTCGGATCGATGAACGTGCAGTTAGAGAAAAGTTTTTGAAGTCGAAGTATTATCTTTGTAAATTTTGACTATCAGGTCTAGTATTCTTATTCTGCCATTTATATTTCGTCGTATTACCAGCAATATCGTCTCATAAATGTATTTTATGTAAAGTCAGGTAATCTTTTTCAAACGGTATGCTATATCTTTGTGCTTCTATATTAGATGGTTCAAATTATTTATAACCCTTAGCAAATGTCCTGCTAATATTATTGAGATTATCTAATTTACTCTGTATTTATTACGTATACTCACTAATTCTACGCAGTTACGGTAATTTGATGTAAGCCTTATGGCTATATTTTAGGTTTTTGTCTATATGCAGGTTACCGAATTGATCTCACTTCAATTTTCCCTGTAGATCTTCATTGATAATTTATTCCTTCCACAAGCTAATTTATTTGATTTAATATATTTTGTAACTGATGTCCACTGATATTATCGCTGCCATGACACTAATTTATAATTGATTTTTTTATTTAGAAGATTAAACATTATTTAAGGTGTTCCATTTAAATCGTTCTGTGATTATCTTTTATTTTGCAGAATTAAAAATCCTGATATTACTTGGAAATATTTAAAAAATAGGAATTATTACGTAATAGTAATTTAGCATTTAAGATCAAGGGTTAATGATCTTATAATTTGGGTGATACTTTTTTTAGAGAATCATATCATTATTTTCAGTGCCATACCATAATCTCAATTAGGTATGAAACCAATTAATTTTCCTATGTGCACGTTATATGATAATATATTAAATATTTTCATAATCAGCTTAATTACTATCTTTGATGTTTATTTTGGTATGCTGAAGTCAAGGTCAAATTAAGTGTATGCAATTTCTTTTAAGGTTTCTTGACATTTTTAGATAGGACATTTTTCTAAATTTTATTACATAATTTCAATCTTAAAAAATTATATATATCATATATTCATATTGGAAATTTTAGTGGCGCCTTCGCTCAGTTGTCGACTGTACGATCCACACCTAGAACTATTAAAACCGCTAAGTGAACCAGGCATATGGACCGGCCGTTAAGCAATTAACTAATCGCATTACAGTGTTCCTATTATTAATGAGGATTTTAGAATTCACCGAAACTTGTACATCAGAAAATTTCCTGAAAAAAATGTAAATACATATAATATATTGTTACGTTTTTCCCGTGGGTTCTTAACAGAATTACAACTTTGCTTATTTTCAACTAATACTCTCTTTATTCACTACCACTGTATACAGTTTAACACTCTATACTACTCTTATAACTTTACCACTAATATCTATTCAACACTCAATGATTAACTGAACTGAACTAACTAACCGACTGACTAACATTCGCCTTAGGTCTGCTTATATATAATCTTAAATCTATCACGAATATTCGGGAAGTATTCCGACGTCACTCTATATGATCTCGACGAGGCCATCGAGACAATTCCAGCGATCCTGAAACTTCGCGACCGGCCGGGTGATGAGTCATACAGACAGGGAAGCGAGCGGCACGGCGGCGGCTAGTTTTATAGGGTAGCACAAAAACGTTCGGATGGTTGTATAGGCTAGCCGTGACATTGCCTCCCTCTTAATTCTGATCGTCCCGATCAGCTACTTCATGTCCGTGATATGCTTTCAACCTGTCGAGGTGGACAACTTTCAGTTTGCTTCTGGGGCTACGCTGAATTCTATACACAACGTCATTAATTCTTTTGATGACCGTATAGGGTCCTTCCCATACTGGTGTTAGCTTGGGAGATCTTCCTGTCTTCCTTTGCGGGTTATATAACCAGACTTTATCGTTCATCCGAAATCCCCTAGAGTTAGCTTGGAGATCATATCGAGCCTTCATTCGGTCACTGGCGAGACGTTCAAACGGTAGTCCCACATCATTCTGTTTCATCTTCCCACTGGATCTTGTCTGGGATCCTTGACTTGAGGCACAGGTTGAACACTGCTGGCACCATGATTTCACATCCTGGCAGTAGTTGACCCAGTAAAATCTGTCGCGCATCTTATCAATCATTCCGTTAACTCCGAGATGAGCACCAAACTTTCTATTATGTACTTCGTCCAGAACTTCCGATACCCTCTTCCTTGGTACCACTAACTGCGTCTTCACTACTTTGCCATCGGCGCTTTCCCAGGCTCGTTTAAGGAGTCCATTTTCAACTACCAGGGAGTCCCACTGAGCCCACAGAGATTTAAAAGTAGATCCCTTAGTTGAAATATCTCCCCAGCTTGGTCTTGGCTGACGTTCTTCCTTAGCTTTTAGTAGTAGTGCTATTTCATTATCCTCAAGTTGATCTTTCTTTAATTGCTCGGTGGTCCACTGCTGATCAACCTTAAACTTGATTCGCCTAATGGGAGTGATTCCTTCTCATTGGTCAATTCTTTGGCGATGTTTATAATTATCCTCACATGATCTTTTGGATAAAGCATCTGTATTACTATGCCATCTTCCTTCCCTGTGCTTAGCCTTAAAGTTATATTGTTGCAACTCTTCCTGACTTGGCTTTGAACTGCTGTTGTCTCTGGATGGAGTTGTAGGTCGTAGTTGTACTGGACAGTCTCTCTTAAAATGCCCAATGTTGCCACATATATAGCACTGATTTGGAACATTTCGGTTACGTGGCCTATCTTCTAGTGGCTCCCGGAATCTTTGTACTTGACAGTCCCTTTTGAAATGCCCAGTCCTGCCGCATCTATAGCACTGATTTATAGCCTTTTGATTACATGGTCTAACTTTTGTTGGCTCCCGGAATATCTGTACTCGACAATCCTTTTTGAAATTTCCAGTCTTTCCACATCTATAGCACTGATTTGATGTATTTCGGCTATGTGGCCTATCTTCTATTGGCTCCTGGAATCTTTGTACTCGACAGTCTCTTTTGAAGTGTCCAGTCTTGCCACATCTATAGCACTGATTACGGTTGTATGGCCTAACTTCTAGTGACTCCCGGAATCTCCCCGTGGCCTGAAGAACTTCGGTTAATTTCTTCAAAATACCGCCCATTTCAGTTAGTTCACAATTGTTCACCAAATTTTCTTCCTTGATGGATACTTCCCTGATTGCTGGCTTAGAGATGTTACAGGCCGTCTCGATTTCTAGGGCTCGACCCAAAGCTTCACGGCTGTTATCAAATTTGGCTAGGCGTAGCATTTTCTGAGTTTCTGGATCTCTGATACCATCCACGAAATATTGGGCAGCAAGTTCCTCTTGAAATTCCTCTGTCGCTTCCGGGTAGGCCAATTGAATGAGACGGCTAATGTCTGCCTCAAATTCTTGCAGGTTTTCACCAGGCTTCTGATGCCGAGACTTAACTTGTGCCTGATACAGTTGTCTTCTATGTTGGTCTCCAAAGCGTCTCTCTAGGGCAGCTGCAAGTATGTCATATTTCCCCTGTTGGCTGATGGGAATTGTCTGCAGTAGTTCCAGGGCAGATGGACGAAGCGCTACCACTAGTGATGTAGCTATTTCTTCATTATTCCAACCGTTGGCAACAGCAGCGGCTTCAAATTGCCTTTTGTACATTGTCCAGGATGTTTGACCGTCATAGGGTGGAGGTTTAATATGTTGTCCTGTGGCGAATACCCTCTCGGTGGGTCCTTGATTTTTTAGTCTGGAAACTTCTGCTTGTAGATTCTTTATTTCTTTCTGTACGTCTCCTACTTCTTTTTGTACAGTTACAACTTCTTTTTGTATATTGTTTACTTCTTTTTCAAATTTCTCATTTTGCCCGTCCAATATTTTCTGTAATTTTCCTTGCTCGCCTATAATTACATCCAGCATCCATTTCTGCAGCTGTTCCTGTTTTGCTTGCCTTCTACCTTCATCCTCTTCCCGTTCCGCTTGCCTTCTATCTTCTTGGTCTTGTAAAATTTTCTGAAGCCGGTCCTGTTCTGCTTGCCTTCTACGTTCATCCTGTTCCCTTTCCGCTTGTCTTTTATCTTCTTGATCTTGCAAAATTTTCTGAAGCCGGTCCTGTTCTGCTTGTCTTTTACGTTCATCTTCTTCCCGATCCGCTTGCCTCCCAGCATTTAAATTTTCCATGAAATCAGCCAACATTTTATTTATTTGCTCCATTTCTGCCGTTTGTTGCCTCGTATTGACCATAGAATGTTATAAATTTTTCACAGAATCCACCAATCAAAACGGTCTCTCGTTGAGGTACTTGTGCGCTCTTCTCTCCTCGAAGAATACTTCAAAGTCCGGTCCCTTCACAATCCAACTTCTGACACCAAATGTTACGTTTTTCCCGCGGGTTCTTAACAGAATTACAACTTTGCTTATTTTCAACTAATACTCTCTTTATTCACTACCACTGTATACAATTTAACACTCTATACTACTCTTATAACTTTACCACTAATATCTATTCAACACTCAATGATTAACTGAACTGAACTAACTAACCGACTGACTAACATTCGCCTTAGGTCTGCTTATATATAATCTTAAATCTATCACGAATATTCGGGAAGTATACCGACGTCACTCTATATGATCTCGACGAGGCCATCGAGACAATTCCAGCGATCCTGAAACTTCGCGACCGGCCGGGCGATGAGTCATACAGACAGGGAAGCGAGCGGCACGGCGGCGGCTAGTTTTATAGGGTAGCACAAAAACGTTCAGATGGTTGTATAGGCTAGCCGTGACAATATGTTTACGGCACCTTTCCAATACCAAAACAATTAATCATTGCTTACTACTGCAAGACAAGCAACACTAGCAAGCTATTTATTGGCAAATTGCAATATTTTATATATATTAAACGTAACGCCTAGGTAGCGCATTGCACTTGAAATTTCGATTTTTTTCCGAAATCACGATATATTACAGGATTTTTTTAGAATTTAACAGAATATTATATTGAACTGCTATAGTAAAAAAAATATTTTCAAAGGTTGAAAAAACCTCAGAAATATTAAAACAGCTAAATATATTTGATTTGAGGTAGCGCTAACACAAAAATATCCTCAATAAATCGATTAATGTACATTATAATATATAACATAATTAATATATAAACTTTAACATATAATATTAATAACATATAAACGTATCTACAAATCATTGTAACCTAATTTTAAGAACTTTAAAAAACATATTTCGCTAAAAACCAAAAAACAAAATTGCACTGCGGCACCGAAATAATAAATTAATGTTTAGGTAATAGGTATCCTATCTAGTTTTCAAGACCTTAAAACTTTTAGTTAAACAATAAACATAGATAGATAGATATGGTCCCTTTCATCTACAATTATACTGAGAAGCAAGTTCTCCGGATGAGCGAAGAAGGCGTTTCGTTCAGATGAATATAATATTTTGGTGACTTTTATACTTAAATCATACATGCCTGTATGGTTTAGCATTAAAGAAAGTAAGTTTTTACCGATGGCTCAAATCATGTTTTCGAGGTCATAAAGTCCACTAGATTTTTACCTGATAACTTAGTTGAGGTTATTAATCCCGTAATGGAACGAAACGCCTTCTTCGCTCATCCGGAGAACTTTTCGGTTAGTAATAGCTTTTCGGTTAGTAATAGCATTCGTTAAATTTTCAACAGATACAAAATCTTCTTTTTGTAAGCGTGTAATCAGAAATTTTCGTTTTCTTCTACACTTTGCCATGACATCTATGTAATCATCAGCGGTATACAATCTTTCTTGGATCTTAAGGGCTGACCCTACGTCTCCGAATTTCGGGTCATCTGGCAAAAAGCTGCGGCCAGACAGCAAAAATCTCATTGTAATCGTTTCAAGGCTTGGGTGAGTAAGTATCATTAAGAAAACAAGTTTAATACTACGGTTTTGGCCACCACAGGAATCTGACCATAGTATTAAATCTTTCACTGGCTGGCGTATGTGGTCTGTAATGTACTTTATAAGACATGATCCGACTTCTTAAGTGCCTCTTCCCGCAAGATTTTCGGTCCACACGTTAAAAGGTCCCCGTTTTACACTACCCACGTGAATGCCTAAATTATATAAATTAAGTTGGCGTTTGTAGTATGCAATTCCTGTATGAATCTTTGGTATTGGATGTGTTTTTTGTAGATCATAGGTAAGAGTTTCCACTTCTGGATTAGTTTTAGCTTCAGCTAGATCTTCGTTCATTTTGCTTCTTAATGTTGCAGCTTTTTGTAAATGAATATCATGAGCCGCTTTTAAACCTTGTTTTTTAGTTTCCGATGAATTTAATATATTGACTTGAAATGTGTCGCATGTCAAGCATGTATCGTTTTTTAGTGGTTTAAATTTAATGTTAAATTTTCTGGAAAAAATTGATTTGTATGTTGCCAAGCTAACGAGCTTAACATCAGTGGAAAATAATTTGTATAAGTCGTGCATTTTAGCCAGATTTAGATCAGGATTAAGAAACTTTGAGTCGGTGTCATCTCTGCGAAAATGTGGCATATATTTCGGAAAAGAGTCAATATGCTCAATTACTTTAGGAACTTGATGTTCTGGACATTTATTTTTTCCTTTTATCCTCTACTATCATTTCACTGGAAGTTTTCTTGAAAGCTACATCAATTCTATTTTGGGTAATATGTAAGGTCTTCAGTAATGGTACTTTGCAAATCTCTTTTTCAGCAATAACATACTTTTCTTGTTAGTTTTCTGTTTGATTCGGTTTTTGTGTAACATCGTTTTTTTTGCATCACTTTTACACAGGTTTTGATTAAAGCACATCTGGCAGAAAATGATCCTATGGTCCAAAACTGATTAAACAATTTTCTCCTTTCTTCAAGTGGCACAATTTCGGTACATTTTCGTTTACAAATACATCTAAAGTCTTAAAAAACCATTTAGGTGCTACTTCTTTGTCTTTAGCAGCAAAATACAATTCATTTGACTTACGCCTTTTCTTCCTTACTTCCCTATTTTACGTCACGTGTTTTCTTTTTCTTCCCCGACTTGGGCGACCAACGATTAAAGTATTATTTGGCTGTTCAATTTCCATGTCTTCATTGTCATTTCTTTAGTATTTTCTTCCATATCTCATGGACGGTATTCACTACCGGAAGACTGAAAGGGCTCAGACTCAGACTCATTGTCATCCAAAGTGTGCTACTTTTGTTGCCATCTCGACCAACCGCTTTCCACAACGTGTTGGATTTATTCTGAAATTAGCATGAATGAAAATAAATGACTTAAAAGACAAAATATATATTTGGTCTACAAAAAACATATACAAAACACATAATTACTCTTATTTTTAACACAATTTAGAAAATCGCATAACAAAAATTAAAATAAAGCACATTTTAAAATAAAGCTAGGTTAGAAAATCTTTTTTATGGTTTTTTCTATATACAATGTAAAAAAACTTACCTTTACACTTTCAAACGCGTTGCAACTATTTTTACTTTTTATTAATTACATCTATGCTAAAAGGTGATTTTAAGAAATTTACCGGCATAAACATGAAGGATAACTCAATATTGCATAATAGGAAATCAGCTATTGTGGGTTAACTCATTATTGCCAAACGAAAAATTCGTCTATCGGGGTCTGTGGGTTAACATAACTGTCAAAAGATTGCGCCACAGGCCAGCTGAGGTTTGAATCATTTCTGTAAAGTATGTCTTTATGAGTAGGTGAAGTGGTATAACTCAATTTTAAGGAAATTGTGAGTTGACTCGTTATTGCATAACACCATCCAATTAACCGAAAGTTGAATAACCGAAAGTAACAAAAAGTATCAAAAATTGGTAAAACGTATCGGATCATATTAAAAATATTAAAGTAAGTTAAAACTTAACCAACAGAAACGAATTTTGGCTAACTAAAATGTCAAAAACATTAATATTGGTTATTATTGGACTAACACGTGTGTGTGTACGTAGTGTTTGAGCTCCGTGATTTTGGTTGTTTAATCGGTTTAAAGTTATCATTAAATAGCGTAAGATTGCATACATATTCTTAGTTCTTATCGATTTCGTGTTTTTGTACTCTGAACTCAATATATTCACTTTTAGAGACCAGGCTGAAACATTTCGTTCGACACCCGGAGCGAAGTGGAGCTGTCGGTCATGCCGTAGTACCGACGCCGGCGACGATGAGCGTCACTCGCAAAAGAGTCCACGGAGCCTCGCGGGACGGTCCAGTGCCGGCGTTGCCCATAACTCGAACGTTGATTCATCAGATCTCGCTTTAGGAAATGAATTGCGCCTGCTGAGAGAATCTGTGTCTTTTTGCTCAGATAAGATATGAGATTTTGAAGCCACTTTAAAGAGAATCTCTGATAATATGAAATTTATTGAGGTATTGAAGGCGGAAAATAACAAAATTAAGATCGAAGTCGATGCGATCAATCATAAAATAAACTCCCTGGAACAATTTTCAAGAGCTAATAATATAGAAATTGAAAAATGAAAACCTTTTTAAAATCCTACAAAACATTGGTACATTTATCGAGTTTGAGATCAGTGCAGATAAGGTGGATTTTATTCATCGTATCCAATCTCGTAACACTGAGCTTCCAAAACCAATAATTGTTAGATTCATCTCGAGATTGTTTAAAGAAAACATGTTAGGCGCTGTCAAAGCGAAATTACGAGCTCTTACTAATAAAAAGGGCCCTGGCCTCTTGCTGGATGGTGCATAGAAACCCATTTTTATCAATGAAAATTTAACCAGTGACAAAAAATTGCTCTACAGAGATGCAAGAATATTCGCAAGGGAAAAGCAATATAAATTTGTATGGGTCAAAAATGGCAACATTTTTCTCCAGAAGGATGAACGATCAAAGATCATTTTTGTTGAAAGATCTTCAGTCTTGAATCGATTGGCGAATCGACAGCAATAAATAAACTCGCTGTCATACTCATTCTGTAAGTTATTTATTATTTATGGATCTTCATATTTATTTCCAAAATACTCGTGGTCTGCGAACCAAACTTAGGGAGTTTAATTTAAGTATTCAAGCACTGAGTTCTGATATAGTTTGCATAAACGAGACTTGGTTAAGGGGAGGAATTTTGGATTGCGAGCTCTTTGATCTGACCAACTATAATGTGTTTCGGCGAGATCGTGAAATGTCTGTCTCAAAAATGATAGATGGTGGTGGTGCCCTTATAGCGACCAAGACCTATCTCGAAGCTGTCTCGATTCCAGAGTTTCTTAGTGATGCCGAAGACATGTGGGTACTCTTAAAGGGTGGAAATTTGAAAGTGTACGTTTGCTGCGTTTACATCCCACCAAATCACAGAACCGCATATTCATGCTTTGTTTCTAAATTGCTGTCGATAACTGATCGTGTGAGGGATGGTGTAATCCTTGTGTATGGTGACATGAACTGCTTCTCTGTTGACTGGAGACGTAAATCCAGAACATGCAGAACTAATTGATGCTTTATCTTTTGCTGGACTTATGCAATTTAACCACATAAGAAATAATAATCATAGAGTTTTAGATCTTGTATTATGTAACAATAGTTATATAAGTGATGTAATGAGGTACCCCACTCCTGCCGTAATGGAAGACGGTTTTCATCCAGCTATTCGTATTTAAATTAGAATTTGTTAAACAGTTTAAATGGTCTGGAAACAATTTTTTTAATTACAGGAAAGCCGACTTTCACTCAATTAATAACGACCTACAAAAGGTTCCGTGGGAAAACGTACTTTCTGAAAATAATCTGAATGAAAATGTAAAAAAGTTTTACGACATTTTAAATGACATTATTAGAGAAAGAGTTCCCCTTGGTCGTAAGAGTGCTGGGTTTCCGCATTATTTCTCTAGGGCTACTATAAAGGTAGTCAAGGAAAAAAATAAATTTCATACAAAGTGGAAAAAATATAAAAACATTAGAGATTTTAATAGTTTTAAGCTTCTGAGAGGTAGGTCAAAGCGGCTAATTAAGAACGATTTTGAGAACTATGTAAATTATACTGAGAATTAAATTCCAAATGACCACAAAAAATTTTGGAATCTCGTGTCCGTTGGTAGGCGTAATGGGGGAGTGCCCTCTGTAATGAAATTTAACAACAACGAGGCCAGTAATCCCTTGGACATAACTAATTTGTTTGCACTTTATTTTAAAAGTATTTTCGTTGAATCTAATAATATTAGAAAGAACAATTATAACAATTATATATATGACTTGAATCATAGTTATCTGGATGGTCTGCATTTGGAACTAGAGGAAGTTTCGGCGGCCATTCAGGAAATGGATCATAGAAAGGGTGCTGGCCCGGATGGCAATCCTTCTTTTTTCGTTAAAGGTTGTTGCAGCGGTCTCTCGTATCCCTTGCTTTTGTTATATAATCAATCCCTGTCGGGGGGATCTTTTCCTGATATTTGGAAGTTGTCTAATGTTGTGTAATGAACGCCGATTTACCCTAATCCTTTACTTACTGTATTTTTCGGCCGTTTCGTCAATATTTGTTCATTAGCTGTAAACGGGTTCGCAGTACCAGTGTGTTGACACCCTAAGTGCGACGTAAAATAGTTTCCTTTACATTTGGGTAACCACCCATATTCCGCTACCTAGTTGAAAACCACTTTATGCCTCTTACCAGCACTTACTTTCTATTAAATATAATTAAATAAATATAAGCCACATCCATGATGTTTTGAAATTGATAAAATAAGTGAAAGGGAGCTTTTTTATAGCGGCTAAATTTATTCGCTTAAATTTTTAATATGACCTCGTATCTACAGCGTCAGACAATCAGAATTGGCACAATAAATGAAAATGACACTGGTATTATTAATTAGACACTGTGAATTTTTTTCAGTGTAGCAACTTTCCTAAAATATTGTATTTTCCTAGCCAGTCAAAAAAATATGGAATAATAAAATAATTTCGGTCAGCGATATTCTTGTCTGCAGTGAATTAATTAAATAAAATGCGAAGTATTATAACATTAATTATTTAATGGGCTACTCTTGAAATTATCAAATACTACATTAAACGTTTCCCAATATACAGGCACTCTGCCTCATCATTTAAATTTGCCGAAACAATCCTGAAATTCTTGCCAACAGGCAACGCTACATGTTTTCAAATATACAGTAATGTTTTATGCTTTAAGAATTACATTTATAGTCTAACTCGAGTACTGAAATGTTTTACTGAAACTCACGAATTTCTTGCACAAAGTCAACAATAAAGATTTTCAAATATACTAACATTTTTTATGCTTTAAGATTAGATTTACTGTCTAACTCGAATACTGAAATGTGATACTGAATTATTCATGAATTTCTTGCAAACAGTCGCCGATAAATGTTTTCAAATATACTAACAATTTTTATAACTAAACTTACAGTCTATCTCTAACTGGAACTCGGAACCTGTCGCCGTTGCTCCCTTTTCTTGGATTTGAACATCTTAACTCTCGATGAATGACGATGGTTCACCCCGTTACTTTTCTTTACTTTTCGAATCGTTGACATGAATTCAATTATTTATTTCGTTATTTCCACGAGCCCTTAAACTGAAAGGCACTACTCTCGGTTTTTGGTCACAACTAAGACCATATTATCGACGACAAAATTACTAATTTAACTTTTTAAACTTTTTAAATAAAATTCAGCATAGCGGCTCGCTACATCATATTTCATATTTCTTTATTGATACTTAAGCCATACAATATATGGATGTACAAGTCAAAGTCCTATATACTAAGTACATTGCATAACATTAAATTATAAAAAAAACACCACTAGATTTACACCTAGACAAACTAAAATGAATGGGACAAGTAGTCTCTTACAGAGTAAAATGCCCCATTCAACAGAATAGTCTTGACCACATTTTTAAATTTATTCAGAGGAAGACTTCTGACCGACTGGGGAAGTTTATTAAAAAGCTTTTTCCCGACATAAGCGGGAGACCTTTCAAACTTTGCCAATCTATGAGAATCCAAGGCTAAAAGGTCCCCGTATCTTGTGAAATACGAGTGAAAATCACTACCCGAGGGATAGTCATCAAGATTCAGCCTAGTAAACAATAAGGACCTGAAAATATAAATGCAAGGAAATGTCAATATCCTATGCCTTACAAATATAGGCTTACAACTCTCCCCCTTCGACATTCCAAACAACAACCTGATAACCCTCTTCTGGGCAATGAAGATTCTACTGCTTTCAGCACAATCTCCCCAAAAAATTACACCATAGTTTAAGTGACAATATATCAACGAATAGTAAATATTCAGTTCTTCCTCTATGTTAAGGGTATCCTTCAATCTACAAATTGCAAAGAAACCTGAGTTAATTTTAGATGCCACATGTTCAACATGTGCACCCCATGATAGAGTATCATCCAGATGGAGCCCTAAAAATTTTGTACACTCGGTATGCTTCACAGAGTCAATTTCAACAATTGGCACATTTCTACGAGATCTAAAGTGAATAAAAACAGTTTTATTAAGATTTAGTATTAAGCCATTACTGGCACACCACCTGTCAAACTGATCCATAATACTTTCAACCTTCAGTCGGAGCTCCTCAGCAGTCTGTGCTGAGACCAATACCGTGGTGTCATCCGCAAACATAGTGACACAGCCTCCGGTGACGTATTCAGTTATTTCGTTAACAAACAACAAGAACAGTAATGGTCCCAGCACAGACCCCTGAGGCACACCGACATCCACCTCATACATATCTGAAAAAACACAACCAACCTTAACGCAAAACCTTCTATCCGTAAGGTAGGATGCCAGCAAGTCCAGGATTCCTCCTCGCAGGCCATTTGCATAAAGCTTAACCAGAAGAAAGTTGATGTCCAAAGTATCAAAGGCTCGCGAAAGATCGAAGAAGACCCCGGCCACAAAAAATCCCTCATCCAGTTTTTTGTAAACTGCCCCGAGAAAACTGGCAGCCGCGGTCTCCGTAGATCTGCCCGCGATAAACCCGTGCTGAGCCCTGTTGAGTATGCCATAGCCACGGACAAAATCGATCACTCTGTTATATATCAGTCTCTCCAAGATCTTTGACACAACATTCAGTACAGTTACCGGCCTATAATTCTCAGGACTTGTGGGATCTTGTTTTTTATAAATAGGTGAAATCACCCCAATTTTTAATTTACTAGGAAATTTTCCATTTTTATACATTAAATTAGCTATGTAAGCCAGTGGATCAGATATTTCATTTTGTATCGCTTTAAGCACCTTAATTGATATATTGTCTAGTCCGGAACTGTTCTTAACTCTGGCGCGCCTAATAACATCTAGTACCTCAAGACTATCTACATCTCTCCAAACAAAAGTGTTAGGTACACTTCTGGATGGTAACGTACACACCTGAGACTGATCAGCTCCAAATTTAATCCTCAAACTATTCCGAGCGACAGTGGAAAAGTAGCTGCCAAAAATGCTGGCCACCCGTACACTGTCATTAGTCAATTCACCGTCAACACTCAAATATATAATGCTGGACTTACCAGACCTACCCAATGACCGATTAACAAGTTTCCAAATTGATCTTGGTTTATTATGGCTATTATCAATTATATTCCTATAATATGCTATCTTACACCGCTTAACCAACATATTGTGATCCTTTTTCTTAACCCTATAAAGTTCACTAATATTGCTATTATTGACCTGTTTCGATAACCAAAAAATATTTTTGAGCTCCCTGCTGCTTTCGACAACATCTGGAGTAATCCATTTGCTATTGTGCCCATTCCTACTTGATTTTTGTTCCCAATATGGGCAGTTTGCTTCGATTGCCCAATTTAAAATATCAGCGAACTCACAATATGCCCTGTCAACATCCGACCCATACACATCACAAAAATCAACACCAAGCATAAACGACCTCAACATACACAAATTAAAAGCAGAGTAACTCCTGTACCCTATGGTAGATGTCTCCGAATTATTCGTGACCCCCCCAGGCATACGGCATACATGAAATAGCGCCAGGTGGTCACCAAGGTTACCCTGTAGTACGCTCGTAGACGAACTCAAAGCATACCGATTATTCGTAACAATGTAATCTATCTTTGTTTCAGAAACAGTGCTGTTTTTGTTGACTTGAATTCTAGTTGGATCCCCCCAGGTAACCCCTAAGTTAAAGCTATCTAATAAGTCACAGAGCAGTGTTCTGTCCATGGAATGTCTCAGAAAGTTTATATTAAAGTCACCACACATGTATATGATATTGTTATTTTTACAGAATTTAGATAACATAGCTTGACATTTGATAAAAAATATGTTAAGGTCTCCATTTGGAGGTCGATATATACAAAATACATAGATGTGTTTGTTCTCGAGCCTGATCAGACAAGCACACACTTCTATATGACGTTCCACCGAGAAACAACCACAGTCTAATTCCTTCCAACAAAGCCCAGGTTTAAGGTATATTGCTGATCCTCCGTGCACGGAATATTGACGAGAAAAACTGCATGCAATTCTGTACTCACCAAAATTTGTTAAGCTTATTGTTGATTTGTTGCACCAATACTCGGTAATACATACAACATTTGGATTTACATCTTTTAAGAACACTTCTAGGTTATTCAGCTTGTTGGAAATACCCTGAACATTCACAACCACTACATCGAAACCGATCTGATATTTCTTATAACATTTTGAATTTGGCCATAGTGACCCACTGCAACTGGACTGGAGAATAAGACTTATTTTTCTTCGATATAATAATGCTTTTATAGCAGACATTTTTACGCGTTTTGTCCCCCAGAAAAATCCAGAATCTCCGGCCACCTAAGAACCGCGTGATATTTCGCAACTTTCGAGGCGTGTCTTTCTCCCAGAAATATCCGGAATTTTTGCCTGCAGCAATTAGAACATTGGTGATGACGCAAGACGCTTCTTTTCCGCCGAAAACAGCTACTCGCGTTTTAACTGGGTTTTTTCCACTCTGGACCAAAATGAGGTCATTCAATTGCTTTTCAAGGTAACACTGCAAGGTTCACTCAGGTCCTCGACTTGGATGACGAAAATTCTGGCAACGCCTATTGACCAATGGAGTTCTTTTTATCAAGATTTTCGGGGGAAACTGCATGAATGCCGAATTAAGTGGTGGAATAGTCCGCGCGCAAAACCGTGTTTAGTGAACTTGAATTTCCTATCGGTTTTTGGATTTATAGTCCAAGGGCAAATGACTTCCAATATTTATCTTTTTCATTTGAAAGATTAAAATTTAACTAAAAGGTTTACCTTTCTTCAGTTAAATCGGGTACCCGGGCCTGGACATCACAGTTGTTCCCATATTTAAAGGCGGCCAAAAGAACATCGTTTCAAATTATCGTCCCATTAGTAAACTTTGTATATTTGCCAAACTGTTTGAAAAGATAATATATACATATTTTTTTAATTTAGTTAAAAACCAACTTATTCTTGAACAGCATGGATTCCTTCCAAACAGGTCTATTGAAAGTAATCTACTGGTCTACACGGAATATTTAAAAGAAAATCTCGATGATCGCATCCAAATTGACGCTATTTACACTGATTTCAGTAAAGCGTTTGACAAAATTGACCATGCAATAATGATAAATAAACTAAGGGCTGTTGGTGTGGAAGGTACCCTCCTAAAATGGGTCGAGTCATATCTAAGAGATAGAAAGTTTGGTGTTTGTATAAGTGGAGTTAACTCCGAAATATTCTCGGTCACCTCGGGAGTCCCTCAGGGATCTCACTGGGGACCTTTATTCTTTATAATTTATATAAATGATATTGTTCAGTGTTTCCATCACTCCAATTTTATACTTTATGCAGATGACCTGAAAATCTATAAGCCTGTAGAGTCAAATTGCGAGTATATACAGGATGATTTAACGCGTCTTGAGGATTAGTGCAATTTAAATAGCCTATTTCTCAATGTGGATAAATGCTGCTCAATTTCTTTTACAAGGAATAGATCCCCGATCGTATTTGATTATGTTGTAAATAACTCCATCCTTAAAAAAGTCAAGGAGGTGAGAGACCTCGGTGTTATATTTGACAACAAACTTCTCTTTGAAGGGCATATAAATGGCTTGGTTGTTGACTTTTTTAAAATGTTAGGTTTTATTAATAGACAGGCTAAATATTTAAAGAATGCAAAGTCATATCTTTCACTTTACTATGCTTTTGTTTATAGCAAATTGAACTTTGCTTGCATAATATGGAGTCCCATTTACTACATTTATAAAAATAGAATAGAAGGTGTCCAAAATAAGTTTTTGAAATGTTTGTCTTATAAAATGAATCTGAATGTTGATACAATCAATATTAATGACCTACGAACTCATTTTGGTTTACTAACTCTGGAAAACAGGAGAAAGCTTTCGGACATTATGTTTTTAAATAAAATTCTCAATAATAAAGTAAATTCTCCGGATTTACTTCGATTAATAACTTTTAACATTTCACCACGCCAATTAAGGCATAATTATCTCTTTCATATACCATTTATGCACACAACTAGTTCTCAGCTTTCTCCTGTGTGTAGAATGATGAGATTAGCTAATTACTATTATTCTGATTTGAATCTGGATTTCTTTTTTTTATTCTCAGGCAAAGCTGAAAGGTATGTTGAAGGACGCTTTATTGATGTGAGCAAGTGTATGGTTGATATTTAGATTTCAACTCTTTTGGTATATTTAAACTTTGAACCTTTTTTCTTTTTCTTTGGATAATTGTTTCGGCATTTTTAGATTATTATCGTTATAAGTTATTTTAGTACTTAAGTGGATGCTGTATTGGGTTTTCTTTACCTGTTTGTATCCTAAATAAATAAATAAATAACGTATTTGAACCAGTTCAAATGACTAAAATATATTTAAACTAACTGAAACTAACCGAAAGTTGATTGAATGACAGGCATAACTAACCAAAAGCATCAAAACGGGCTAAAACGCATCGGAATAAGTTAAACAAGTTGAAGTAACTGCGTTGGGGTTTGGAACATTCGGCAACATGCCCTAAAACAGAGTTTTATCCACAATACCGGAACAGAATTTATGCACTCGACGCGCATTTCGCTAACCATGTTAGCATCATCAGGAGATGATTTTAATATATTTTAATCATCTCCTGATGATGCTAACATGGTTAGCGAAACGCGCGTCGAGTGCATAAATTCTGTTTCGGTATTGTGGATAAAACTCTGTTTTAGTTAAAGTTGAAGTAAGTTAAAACTAACCACAATAAACCGATATTTGGCAACTAACCAAAATCATCAAACTTGATTATAACGTATCGGTGCCGGTTCAAATACAAGACGTTGACCGGACCGCATTACAGGGTTTCGGAGTTCCGCTGGCATCGTATTGTTGACAAACATCATATTTATATGGTCCCGCGAATTGTTTTCAACTGGTCTCGTAGCGCAGTGCGCAGATGCTGTGCTTGTGATACGGCTGCCCGGGTTCCATTCCCGTCGATGTTTTTATTTTTTTAAGGTTATACTTGTTTTTTTTTTTTAATTTAGGTTAGTTTTGTTTGGTTGTGCTCCGAAGCGAGCATGAAGGGAAAATGTAAAAATGCAAATGTAAATATTAAACAACGCATGTATTTGCCAACAATGTGATGCGCGTGCAACTCTGAAGCCCTGTTATGTGGTCCGGACAACGTCTTGTATTCAAATGACTAAAATAAATTGGAACTAACTGAAACTAACCGAAAATTTATTGAACGACGATGAAGAGGGTTTTGACTGGGAACGATACTAAGTGCTTTCTAAACATTATATTATAAACACTCGTGTTTGTATTTTTACTTTTTTAAACGTAAACGGAGCCGGTTCAAATAGAAAAGAAAATATTTGCATTACAACACAAATCACATTCTTTAATTTCTTCAATCATTTTCAATATCCCCGCCGCCGCCGGTTGCATCTTTGCAAAAGACTATGAATTTTTATAATTTCCAACAAAACTTTATTCAAAATTTTCTTTAAAAATATTACTTAAGGAGTTAGAGGGGAACCCATAGCCATATCATTGTTTTGTTGATAGTAGTTGTCATTGTATTGTAAATATGTAGTTTTAACGCAAAAAGTAAATATTTCTAGTATAGTGTCAATATTAACTTTTGTGCGTTCACCAAGGTGATTATAATTTTACAATTTGTTTCTAACAATATTAAAGTTTTATCAACAGGCACGTTTGTAGAAAGACTAACAACATCAAAACCCAGGATGTTGTTAGGATTTAAATTAATTTTTAAAAGTTATTCTAAAAATGTTGCGAACTTCTTATATATGAAATAGTGTTATTTGCAAATGGATTAAAAATTAGCAATGTAGTATGTTGGTGAATTTATACAGCTTACTATTGGACGTAAAGGTGTACTTATTTAGTTTGCGTATTTTCGGTACTGCATAAAAATCTAGTCTTTTGCTATTGTATGGTCTCAATTTTTCTCTTTCTATATCGTTGAACTGATTTTGGTGTATTTTTAACATATTGTATATCTGTCTTTCACACTGAGGAAAATGGCTCAAATTAATGTTTGTTTTGGACGGCGTCGATTTACCATTATATAACGTTACATATCGAATATTAAAATTTTGTTGTAGTTTAGAATCACGTTAAAATTATGCCAATAAAAATCGTTATATTACGCTAAAAAGTATAGTGACTATACAACATAAATTGACTGCAAATGAACAATAATGCTACTTCGGATATGCGAGTTGTATATAAAGCAAATATACAATAAATGTATAATGGCAAATCAAATATTTCATAGCATAATGGTGATCACCTAGCTAACTGCGGACTATTTACTGTTATACGACTGTTGTATACCAATAAGTTACCGATTGTTGTCCGTAATCTTTATGGTGTATAGCTCACCATTTGCCAATTCAATGGCTGCCGCTGCGGCTGAATCTACGCCAAACAGCAAGAACACAAAGCAGAGTGACGGCTGACTCGAACATTATTTACCACTTAATTGAATAAGGAAATTAAATACCAATTCCATGTAGGAAATTAAAGATAGGAGAGAATCCACCAAAGACCCAAAGAACATGCAGGTATGTATATTGTCGCGAGTATTCGTGATGACAGTTCTTTTAACTTTTTCTTAATGCATCCACCGGTCTGTCATCATACGTTTGAATCGCGATGCCATGCCTTATTCAGCGTGCAGGGGTATAACTCTGATGGTAGTACGGGATTCTTTACGTAAGGTGAGAAGCGAAGATAAAGAAAGGACTTAAAAACAATAAAGTATATTAGGTAAACTTAATGAGAAAAGATTAACAATGTGTATTGGTCAAAGACCCAACGATAGAGTTTTTAACAGCGTTTACTGGTCAGAAACTTAATGAGACTAGCCAATACCCAATTATTAAGGTGCGCATGCTTTCTCGACTTGAGGTATGTTTTATAAAGTTCTTTGTTAATTGTATTTTAATTTATGGTTTTTCTTAAGGGCTGGGTTTTATTTAAGAGCACTAAGGTATCTAAGAGCACTTGGACACTACACTTTGAACTACTTGACAGACTACTTAGAACCTTCACTCGAAGAACTGTCAAAGTTCTGCGTGTGGTTAATGAAACCCCTAGTCTTAGCAGTCTATGTGGCTAACCAAGAACTAGGTTTGGGGTAGGAAAAGGATTAGAACTTTAGCAATCATGTGACTAACCAAAGAACGGATTGAACCAAAAGCAGTCATGTGACTAACCCTGGAGCTGGCTTAGGTGAGACCAAAAGTCTAACGAACTGAAGGTTTGCCAGTGTATTTATATTAGAGAAATTGTTGATCATTGCATGCTTAAGGTTCATAATCGCTCCCGTTGACTGCTCGCGTTGTTTATAGTTTGCTTTTAATGTTTATTAAATAATTCCCAAGTTCAAGTTCAAACTTGGGACAGGGTGATAATTAGTTAGTAGCTTTATGAATTATTATATTTGACACGTTCCCTCGCCCTCTAAAACGTTGTTCCCAACGTTTGCACGACCTCTATCGTTTAAAAAAGAAAGACCTCAATTCGAAAAAACTTGCCGCATAATACTATGTGATATTACAATTTATAGAACCTAGAAAAGTATCCATCAGTGGTCTTGTTACTTTCTGGATCCAGGCTGATCCTTAGTAACTCCCTCTAGCCTCCACTGCAGTCTATATGTCTTAGTATTAACATACCACTAAACTGTTTTGAGGGTATCATAAGTAAGAGCCTGCTGGAGAGACTAGTATGGACCTCCACTGGTGCTTGGTACATAAAATAAAAAAGAAACGTATTTTTATAAATTGTCATTGAAATGTTATACTTAATTCTAATTCTAGATTAACAGAGAACAAGTAGAGTGTATAATTCCCCACTTAGTATTTTGCATATTTGAAATATCTATACTTTACCGTTGACTGTTAAATAGGCGCCTATTCCACAATCAACGCTTGTTTGCATAATTGCTATAGTTACAGCTAACAGGGAATGCGTCCATCCCCCGCTAGTTGGACTTTGCTTTCTAATTATAAACAATTTTATTTCTAGAGTTACTAGGGAGATAGTTTATAGCACTTCTTTCTATAATTATTTACATTACTTAATTCAAATAAGTCGATCCTGTTTTTAATATTACCCAATTCTATTTACCATATCTATTACATGGAAAATTATCGGGCTTATTTATGTATACAGATGGGCTTGTTTTCCCATATTAAATTTAACTATATTACCCATATTGTAGATAATTCCATAATTGTAAAGAAAAAATTTGATTAATTATGTCTTATTAAATTATTTTGTACATCTAACATTATATTACTTAAGTGCGGTCCTTTTTATGAGACTAATATTTATAGCTGTATTTTATGTCTCTTATTATACAATTATAGCCGTTTATATGACACAGTTAGACTTGTTTACTTATGTAAAAATATGCTGACTTTTTATAGTCTCTTAATCGACTCATTTATGTTTGCTGACCATATTTATATTTAAAAATGTTTATCTACACACAATTTACCGATTTTAGTTCCATGAAATATCGTACAGTCAATTAGTCTAATATGTAACATTAATAAATAAAAGGTATCTATACTTTACGCTACAATATTTTCTTTTTTCTGGCTTGTCCCTCACTTCTTGGTGGCTAGATGGCGCCCTTTGAAAACTGCTGAGAAAGTATCCATCTTTGCTTCGTGTCCCTTGTTGAGTATCGATATGTCTGCCCCATCTTTACATGAACGAGTATTCGCCCAGAAGTTCTGGTGCTTTCTTCGTTTTTTTTTTTCTTCGACTGGTACCCCTGTCAATTCGTCGACCTCGAACTGTTTGACCTCTGAGAAAAATGCTGTCGTGTCAATTCGTCATTTATTTCTACGGTAGCGTTTTGCGTTGTGTAGATCCTAGATCAAATAAATTAAAATTTGTTACATTGATATAATGACGAAGATTTGTGTTTGATTTTGCACCTTTTGGTCGGTTTTATGTTCCAGTCGAATGCAGTTTTTGCAATGTGACCAGGGATTTGCCTATGAAGTTTGAATTTTGGCAGGTGCTTTGAAGCGAAAAGGTAAGTGTTGTATTATCTATAATCATTATTTTTGGCCTCTTTGGAAATAGGAATAAATGCTAGAGCATATAAAATCTCTGAGCCAAGGGTGTTTGATGCATGAGTTTGAATTTCTTGGAAACATTTCGCGTGACTGAGTTTGAGGTTAGAAAGGTGTGGTCAGGGTAAATGACCTTTTTGGCCATGTATTCCATGTGGAGCTTGAATATTGACAAGAAAAATTTATCAATGTTATATATTCCAGCTGTTTATTAGATATCTACTTCGGTATCTACTGCTACTGATTTTTCTTTCATATACTTCAGTCTTTTATTATTATCTCCATCTTCTAGGCATTTGACTTTGAAGGACGTGGAAGCATCTGCGTTGTCTTGCCATGGGAAGTTGTACGTGGATGGTATGGATCCTTCGGATGCTATCGTGTGGTGATATTTGTACCTCTGGATTTACACTAGTTTGTAGCTAATGTAACAGAATCTTATGGATAAGTTTGGTAAGTTCTACTATTATACTATCTTATACATTAGATTTGCCTTTTTTATCTATCCCTTCTTTCCGTAAATATATATATTTATACATTGTTTATTGTTATATACTGCGGACTGCCTGGCGCCTCCACCACGTGTCGCGAGTATTCGTGATGACAGTTCTTTTAACTTTTTCTTAATGCCTCCACCGGTCTGTCATCATACGTTTGAATCGCGATGCCACTCCTTATTCAGCGTGCAGGGGTATAACTCTGATGGTAGTACGGGATTCTTTACGTAAGGTAAGAAGCGAAGATAAAGAAAGGACTTAAAAACAATAAAGTATATTAGGTAAAATTAATGAGAAAATATTAACAATGTGTATTGGTCAAAGACCCAACGATAGAGTTTTTAACAGCGTTTACTGGTCAGAAACTTAATGAGACTAGCCTATACCCAATTATTAAGGTGCGCATGCTTTCTCGACTTGAGGTATGTTTTATAAAGTTCTTTGTTAATTGTATTTTAATTTATAGTTTTTCTTAAGGGCTGGGTTTTATTTAAGAGCACTAAGGTATCTAAGAGCACTTGGACACTACACTTTGAACTACTTGACAGACTACTTAGAAACTTCACTCGAAGAACTTTGACAGACTCGATTTTTCTACTGTGGTTAATGAAACCCCTAGTCTTAGCAGTCGATGTGGCTAACCAAGAACTAGGTTTGGGGTAGGAAAAGGATTAGAACTTTAGTAATCATGTGACTAACCAAAGAGCGGATTGAACCAAAAGCAGTCATGTGACTAACCCTGGAGCTGGCTTAGGTGAGACCAAAAGTCTAACGAACTGAAGGTTTGCCAGTGTATTTATATTAGAGAAATTGCTGATCATTGAATGCTTAAGGTTCATAATCGCTCCCGTTGACTGCTCGCGTTGTTTAAAGTTTGCTTTTAAGGTTTATTAAAAAATTCCCAAGTTCAAGTTCAAACTTGGGACAGGGTGATAATTAGTTAGTAGCTTTATGAATTATTATATTTGACAATATCTTAGGTTAACAGATATATTATGCGTTTTCAAACTGATCACTTATTTACGTTTTGTCAATCAGAAACTCGTTGTTTTTAGGTCCTGTATTCTACGAAGATCTAATTATTTTACCATACAAACGATGATATATGCGTGTACGAGATATGGATTACTTCCTATACTATAACATTTGAATTAACACACGAAGGGGGCCTCGAGTGAATCAAAAGTTCGAAAAAACCAATAAGGTAAGCTATTTTCTATTTAAGTAGCAATCATTGTGTAGTCAATTCATGTTAACAGATCACAGGTGTACTCCTAATTTGTGACCATACACCTAAAACAAATTTTAGGACCCCTTCTGAAGTGATGGCACAAACATAATGTTTGCCAACCCCATGAGAATTAGTTTAAATGTAATATAACTAATATGTAACTATACAACAAAATATATACGGTGCACATGTAAGTTGAATACTGGTTAATCAATATTTGAATATTAGCTATTCTACCCGTCATGTAGTGGATTATACAATTAACTATATATGGTGTATATCCAGGTTGAATAATGGTTACGCAATTGCTGTATTAACGATATGCAGGCCCTAATATGAAAGCAGGATAAGATATGCGTACGGATATTCACAAAAACTTAAAATATATGATTATTTAATAATCGGTATACAAATTAAAAGCAGATAAATATAAGGAATATTCAAGTAATTGTATAATCGTCATAGTTTTGCGATATTAGTTTCAGAAAAACCGCTTGTATAGTGGCCGAAAACAGTTAATATGTCACAAATAGTATACAAGTTTTGTATTATGGTCATTCGATTTTTGTATAGTGGCTAATTTTTTTTCTCTTAGTGCAATACGTTTTGTTGGGTCTTTATGTGGTATTAAGTAATTACCGTCATTTAAAAGAGACATTAACTTTTCGTCGTAAGAAATGCGATCCATTCCTACTGTTAAATTACCTTTATCGGCTGGAAGAATTTTAATAGTGTTATCTTTTTTAATAACTGCAATGCCCTTTGTTCTGTGTGTTTTAAGTTTTGTTTATTTTAAGTGGTTTTTGTAACGTAATTCTAAATTCGTCTTGATTTCTTCTGGAAGCTTTTGCGCGGTTTCTTCAATTACTGAAATGATATCATACGTAAGAACGATTTTAAGTGTCACTGAGTAATTTAAACCTTTAGAAAGAACAAGTTTATAAACAATCAGATAATTCCCTATTAGACCAATAATTATTATTTACAGTTGTGTCAATAAAGTCGTTATTTTTAGGATTAAGTATTTCATTGTTTATTTATTCTTGAATGAGATTATTAAATTTATTTTTATGAATACGTTTTTGTTTATACTTTTTTTTTAAATAACTGTTGTAAACACAGTTGCAAATGTGATTGAAATCAACAAGTAAAATTTTATTTTTTAAGTTAAATTTTAAGCTATTAATTTCTTTTTCAATTTTATATTTATTAAATCTATGGAACTGTCATCTTTTTCGTAACAGATTATTACTTGCTCTTTCGAAGACTTTTATGGTTTTGTGGTTATTGTATGGTGCTTTAAGTCTTAAAATATTTAAGAAATAGGTTGTTATTTTTGCAATTGCGTAAAAATGTTAAAGTTTTCAAAATGCAAAAACTTTTAACATTGAAAATGTTTCTGTAATCCTAGTATAGGGCCTCAAATCGTCAAAAAGTGCGTGCTATATTTGCCACACATGACGTCATACACTTGAGAGATCGTGTTAATTTGTTTATTTAAACTTAAATTTGATTAAAACGTATCGGAATCTATTCAAATGCCTAAAATAAATTGGAACTAACTGAAACTAACCGAAAGTTTATTGAACTAACCCATACTAACTGAAAGTAACCGAAATATGAATGAATGACTAACCAAAAGTAACTAAAAGCACCACAACGGGCTGAAACGTATCAAAATAGATTACAAATATTGAAGTATGTTAAAACTAACCCAAATTAACCCAGTGGCGAAGCGTGAATTTTTTGTTTGGGTAGACAAATAATAAAAATCGTTCTATATCACGAAATGATTATCAACTCATATTTCTCCATTTCATAAACCCTATGAAATAAAACAATGATATATACTAATTAAAATATAAAAAAATATGTGCCTCACCTTGATAAGTATACAACTGAAGTGAAACTTCTGAAAGAGATATTACGAATTGAGCTTTTTTAATTCTCACCCCGGTTTCGACATTTTTTCCTTTTTTTTCAACTTTTTATTCGCATAAACTTTTTTTATTTTTATTTTTTCTTAATTTCATTTTATAATACTTTTATTAGCTTTCCGAACAATTTTTTCCTTTTTTTTATCATTAGTATTATTTGGTGTTATAATACTTTCGTTAACTTTCCGACCAATCGTTTGTTTTTTCATTATTATTTTTTCTTATTTCGTTTTATAATGATTTTAATAACTTTCCGAACATTTTTTTTCGTTCTTTTAAATTTTTCCCCAATTTTTCAAAAAATTTTGACTTTTTTTTTCATAAAGCATTCTGATTATTTCCTTTTTTGTCATCAGCGATCTCCTAGCTGAACTACTGCGCCTTTTTTTCGCCAAAAATCGCGTTTCTCTAAATTTTTTTTTAAATAATTTTCATTTCCTTATTTCGTTTTATAATACTTTTATTAACGTTCCTAACAATTTTTTAGGTTTTTCAATTTTTCCCACTTTTTCGGAAGATTTTGGGTATCCGGGGAGGTGGGAGGGTGGGATTATAATTCCCCCACACTGATGCTCCGGTAACACAGGGTCATCGCTGATTTTCGATCCGAGGCTCCGTTGCAGAGGTATTCGGCAAAAAAACACGGTTTTTCCCCAAAATCCCCCCTTAAATTAGAGCACCGTTCCCATGTGGTCAAAGGTATGCCCCTACCATAAAAATTTCGACCCCGTAGCTCTTCCCATTCTCCCGAAATTAATTATTTTAGTTTTAAGGGGGGGGGGGGGGCAGTTTTCCTCCAGAATTTTCATTTTACCCCGGCTACATGTCCTGAAAATGTCAACCCTCTACTTATACTGGAACATTAATAAAAAATGAGCGTGTCACTTTGATAAGCGTTTCAACTTTGATAAGTGTTTCACTTTTTCTGACTTTACCCTTTACCCTCGCTAAAGAAGTTTCACTTCAATAAAATGCTAACATTCTGTGCTAGTAAATATAGAGAGGGTAACTGGGGAAAAATACATATCAAGTTATAAAAGTAATATACATAAATAATAGATAAAAACATATACATAGCTTACAGCAGTCCTGAAACGAAACAAAACTGAAGTACTGCAGCCCACCATATCAAACGTTCCCGTAAACGGTATCCTACAACAGCATAATAAACATAGTTGGTCAACTGTGGTAGACAAAGGGTGTATTGTCTTTCGCGTCCGTGAAAATCGCGGACATGCGCTAACCTCTGACTCGCAGCCTGTCACCTGCCTGATGGGTGTTTGGATTAGTTCGGAAGACAGATCTCGAAATGTCTTCCTGGGGTCTGGAAGTTGTAATTAGGCCGTTTTTATTTCGTTTGGAGATTCATAGACATATAAGGAGAGTAAGTTGGTGGTGGTTTGTGTATTACGGTTTTTTTTTAAATGTTAATTAAACAGTTAGTACAATTTCACCAAATAAATTAATGGCAAACAAACTGTAGACAATTTTTGGATAGACAGTGTCTACCTTGTCTACTCGTACGCTTCGCCACTGAATTAAGCGAACTTTGGTGACTGATCATAACTAACCAAAAACATTAAAATTGCTTATAACGTATCGGAACCGGTTCAAATGACTAAAATAAATTGGAACTATCTGAAAGTAAGTTAAAAACTAACCCAAATTAACCAAATTTTGGCGACTAACCAAAACTAACCAAAACCATTCAAAGTGCTTATAACATACCGGAATTGGATCAAATGACTAAAATATATTAAAACTAACCGAACTTTACCGAAAGATGATTGAACGACTAACCAAAACTAACCAATATTAACTAAAAGCGTCAAAACGGGCTAAATCGCATCGCAATAGATTAAAAATATTGAAGTGAGTTAAAACTAACCCAAATTAACCGAATTTTGGTGACTAACCATAAATAACTAAAAACACTAAAATTGGTTATAACGTATTGAAACCGGTTCAAATGATGAAATTAAATTAAAACTAACTGAAATTAACCGAAAGTTGATTGAACGACCAAAACTATCCAAAAATAACCAAAAGCACCAAAAAGGGCTAAAACACATCGGAACCGATTGAAAATATTAAGGTAAGTTGAAACTAACTTAAATTAATCGAATTTTGGGAACTAACTAAAGCTGACGAAACGCATTAAAATTGGTTAAAACGTATCGGATGAGGTTAAAATGACTAAAATAAATTAAAACTATCTAAACCTAACCAAAAACTGATTGAATGTTTAACCAAAACTAATCAAAAGTAACCAAAAATACTCAAAGAAATAGAAACAGATTAAGAATATTAAAATAAGTAACTAACCCAGACTAACTGAATTCTGACGACTAACCAAAAACATTAAATTGGTTATAACGTATCGAAACCGGTTCAAATGATTCAGATAAATTAGAACTTACTGAAAGTAACCGAAAATTGATTGAATAACTAACCAAAAGTAACTAAAAGCACCAAAACGGGCTAAAACGTATCGAAATAGATTAAAAATATTGAAGGAAGTTAAAACTAATTCAAATTAACCTTATTTTGGTGACTAACCAAAAATAACCAAAAACACTAAACTTGGTTATAACGTATCGGAACCGGTTCAACTGACTGAACTAAATTAAAACTAACTGAAATTAGCCGAAAGTTGAGTGAATGACTAACCAAAACTAAACAAAAGCAACCAAAAACACCAAAATTATGAATTATCAAAACATAACGGAACAGATTAAAAATATTAAGGTACGTTGAAACGAACTTAAATTAACCGAATTTTGCCGACTAACTAAAATTAGCCGAAAACATTAAAATTGGTTATAACGTGTCAAAGCCGGTTCAAATTACCAAAATAATTTAAAGCTAACTAAAGCTAACTGAAAGCTGATTGAATGACTTACCAAAACTAATCACAAGTAACCAAAAGCTCCAAAACGTGCTATAACGTATCGGAATAGGTTGCAAAAATCAAAGTAAGTTAAAACTAACCAAAACAAACCGAATTTTTGCTACTAACCAAAACTAATCAAAAAGATAAAATTTGATTATAACGTATCGGAGTCGATTCAATTGACTAAAATAAATTGGTACTAACTGAACCTAATGGAAAGCTGATTGAACGATTAACCAAAAGTAACTAAAAACAATCAAAAGCACCAAAACGGGCTAAAACGAATCGGAACAAGTTAAAAATATTACAGTAACTTTATGGCTTATTATATATTAATAGATTTTCCTATCTAAAAGTGATGAGTAATTATTTAGGTCTTCATAGCTGCAAATTTTTTTGTTTTAATTATGATAATATTTAATATTATTGTTAAAAATGCATTTTTTTAATTATATATATTATACACCTGTGTTTGTATTTTTACTTTTTTAAACTCTGCTTTTAGAAACCATTTGAATACAAATCTCATTTTTGCGTTTTTATTCATCATTTTCAAAGTCGTTGCATCTTTGCGAAGAACTGTGAATTTTTATGTATATTTTCTAAATCTCAAAAAATAGAAGAAATATTAGGGCCCATACCTTTGGCTGTTATAGGCCACAATTTGCTTGATAAACATGAATCTCCTACAACATTATGGAATAGGCAACAATTTATATAATAAACATGAACCTTCCAGCAATTTCCTTTAATTCAAGTTCACTAATTAAAATTATGGGACCGATTTTTCTATTCCAAGGTTTTGGAATAGCAAAATCGGTCGGCATGCTCATACTCATATAATGTAATAAATATTATTAGAGTGGATATTATTACGATTATTTATAAATCTTATTATCACCAGTTACCTATATTCTTTCAGCCGAACGATATCTAATAAAAGGGAATTCGTCTGCTTTTATCTAGTACTTTGTATTCACGAAAGCGGACGTAAGTAACCATAAAATGGCGCATAAATCCGAGAAATTGGCAATAAGAATTAGTGGAGAGTAGGATCGAGGGCGAGAATTGGTTTCCGCAGATTGGAGTGCCAGAAAAAAGATTAAGATGTAAAGAAGTCGTGGGAAATGCGTTAAGAGAAATATTTAATGATTATTTACTGAATAAAATATAATTTAACGATTTCCTTAAAGTAAATATTGTTTATAAGCAATCAGTTGAATAATGCTAGTGAACCATAATCAATATTCAGGAATAACATACCAATCCTTAATATCAAATCAGAAGTAGGGGGAGGTCTTATGAATTATCATATTATTAAAGTATGCATGATTGTATCTACTATTTTGGGGCACACCGAAATTAATGGCCAAAAGCAATAACTGCCGAGAATATTAATTTTCCATCCAAAATTATGAATCGAATTGAGAACCAAAAAATAAAACGAATTAGAGAGCAACAAACAGTGCCGGATATAACATTTTATACGTTTGCTTATCGCTCGCCTCGGGCGCAAAAAGAACCGAAATTATCCAGAACTAACTCAAAATGTGTATTTTAATTGAGATTACAATGCATTAGTAACTAGAGTTGAAGTTTTTATACAAGCACACAAGGCGGGGGTTCCTAAACAGTTACATTGAAACTAAAACTACTAACAGGTCTTTGTACAGTTAGGATGTATCCACACTCGACCTGATATTTCTCAAGCCCTACTTAAATTCTATTACATTTTATTGTTAATATTAGCAGTAATATGGGCCTTACACTGACATAAAAAGAACTCGATAACATATGCCATCCGAGTCCGAAGACATTGGCATGTCTCCAGTAATCACCTTAGAAGGGATGTAACTGAAGAATCTGAAGAAGTGAGTATCATTATCATCATCATGACTGATATTGTCACGAGTAGCTTAGGGGGTAGCGCGTTTATTTAAAGAATAACTTCTCAGAGAAGAGCCTCGTCGCGATTAGTACAATGACGGGGTCTCAATGCTTCCTTTAATCTACCACTGGATGTTCTACTCGTGAGGACACGCCTTGTTTAGCGTGCCGGGGGGTAACTGAGGTAGACCGGGATCGCGTTACGTGGGGTAAGAAGAGATAATAAAGTAAGCACGTTTAGTTTATAACAATAACAATGTATTAACGATAAAACTTTAACAACAATTATTGGTCAGAAAGAATGAGATTCTATTATACTCGATTACTACGGTGCGCATGTTTTCTCGATTTGAGATACTGTTTATAGGGCTTTGTTTACTGTCTTATATTTTATAGTTCTTCTTAAGAGTTGGGTTTTATTTAAGAGCACTAAGAGATTTCACTAAACTTTTTAACTGACTATTTAGACACTTTTTTCTCAACACTCTGACAAACTTCTTGTCATGACTTTACTACGGAGGTTGTGCAACCCCTGGTCCTATCAGTCGTCAAGTGACTAACCGGTACCAGGTTTGGAAGGAAAGGACTAGAACCTAAAGCAGTCGTATGGCTAACTTTAAGAGCGGATAGAACCCAGAAGACAGTCGTCAAGTGGCTAACCTTGGGAGCTGGAGGTGAGACCAAAGTCTGCCGAATTGAGGGTTCGGTATCGTATTTATATAAAACAAAGTGATGATCATTGCATGCATAAGGTTTAAAGTCGCTCCCGTTGATTGCTCGCGTTGTTTATAGTTTGCCTTTAATGTTTATATAACAATCTCCAAGTTCAAGTTCAAACTTGCGACAGGGTGATATTTGTTTAGTAGCTTATGAATTTTAATTACAATATTATTTCCAAGAAGGCTTCAGCAGCCGAAGAATCTGAAGAAGTGACGTCATCCACTTGGCTAACAGAGCAATAATAATGGCATGAGGCTGAGTCGTTTCTTCACATAGCAAATGGTCAAATTTATTTAGCAGTTTTTTAAAGGCTATAATTTAAGTTAGGGTAGGACCATAATTTTTGGACCGAATTTAATTTCAATTTAGGTTAAGGTGACCTTAATTTTTGGGCCTAACTGAATTTAGAGCAGTACCTTAATTTTTAGGTCCAAGTTTAATTTAGATTACGACCTTAATTTCTGGATTTTTAGCATTCAAAGGATGTAAAACTATATGTGATTTGAAATCTTCTTCATATATTTTATCTTCATTGGCTAAGTTATAATTTGTGCACGTATTTATGAGCAAGCTTTACAATGCATTATGCAGTACGATTTAGCATTGCATTGTAAGTCTACTCCATCGATAAATCTATTATATTGAGATTTTCTGTTCTCTTATAACGTTTTACTTTGCTCAGAAGTTCTACTATGGTATGGTTGGAGTTCTAGATTATAAATATTAGCTCCGACCATTACAACTGAATTATCATTCTAACGGACTATCAAAATTTTTGATAGAAAACTATGATTTGGTTTTCCAACAGTGTTAGAGTACACACAAAGAAATACACAGGAAAATTTGCTGGTTGAAGTAGTGTGTAATATTCTATTCTCACCAAAAAAAGAATCTCTAGTGAAAGTATCATCGTGTTGCTGCAACAAGAAACGTCCTGCTGTATCGGTACAGTTTGTGCTTCAATATTCGTAAACACTGTGTAACGGGCTACGATGCCCTAACTAACTAAAAGATAACCAATTTTTTTCTAGAGAAAATGGCAAAGGAGATTTATAATAATATATAGGACGACAGTAGGGAAGCGTATTTCTGTTGTGATAGTGAAAACCTAGTTTTATTTATTGGAATAGACTACAAAAATTATATAAACATCATAATAACACTAGTAACGGTAAAACATGGAACCTGGTCCAATATGCTAGGTATTTCTAAGCAAATATTTCATACTTATGTCTATACATATTAAATGTACAGGGTGGGCAAATAAGCGAGGTAAGCGGCTGTATCTCAGCAACTATTAGTCGTAGAGCAAATTATATAACTGAAGTGACCAAAAGAAAACACTGGAAATAATTTTCAAGCTTGTACATCTTCCGCTAGGGGGCGCAATAGCTATGGTCGGGTAGTAGAAAAATGCATTTTACTCAAAAATGATTTATTATAAGTTGATAAAAGAATACCATCACTGTAATCCTCGTGAAATTCTGCATCTTTTTTGTTCATCCTTCCTTTTGATTGTAAGGCATGAAATAAGGGCGGGGGGGGGGGGGGGGGGGGTGGGGGGGAGAAGTCAGAGTGACTGATTGAAATTCCTATAACTTTAGTTTGACTCAACATATTTGAGCAAACTAGGTCTCGTTTGAGAGAGAAAAACCTTGCTTAAGATCAAAATATACCCATGACAAATTGGTATTTACTGTTCTCGCTAGGATGCACCAATTCAGAAGTTAATGGTTTTTTTCATTTTTCTCCGAAATTTCAAATAAAATGATACCATTGTTTTAACAGAAAGAGAAAGTAGATCAAATTTGCAGGGAAAAACCTCTAAACTGCATATCGATAACTTCACGCGTTCAGGAGTTATTGCCAGAAGAGCATTTTTTAACAATGCATGCATTGGAAAACAAATTATTTTTCGACTTTTTATGGTCAAGCATGCCATGACTAAAGTAAAAAATGTTTTATCAACAAAAATAATCAAAACAATCACGAAAATAACATTAATGATACTGTAATAATAACATAATAGGAAATAAGCTCGAAAATAAGTGTAAATTGTGACTTAGGACTGCTCCAATATTTTAAGAAATTTAGTGCAACAATTGAACGAAGCTTATCTCAGGTATCCAGGTTTAGTATAATAGTTATCGTGATCTTTCTTCTAAATTAAAATATCAGCCAAAAATTTGGAAATATGAGTAGAATAAAATAAAAATTTTGCCCTTTTACTGACGAATTTCGGACTCCGTAATTCACACGTATGTTTTTATACTTTTTTACATTTAATAGGCCGTAGAAACGAAAAATAAACTTCTTTGAAAGAATCGTCAAATTTTTTCCACTCTTGGCACAGCGCTTACGCGATACTGTCAGTTTTCTTCGTCCTAAATTCTGTAGGCGTGGCAATGGAAGAACTGAAGACAATATTATTAATGTCCTGGCATGCATAGAGTATAATAGGCAGATAGGAACTAGGGCATTTTCTTCAAACTTGCACGAACTACTGTTCGTAATATTTTAAAATACTACATTAATTACCATATCCTTTTTCTTCAACTGCCAGCGCCTGAAATCGAAGCGGCAATTTTTTCCACCCAACAAAGACTGAAACAATGTGTGAAACATGATGGGAGGCAGTTTGAACACATGAGACATTAAATTGAAATGTTTTATTCGAATTCGGTTCTTTAAATGATTGTTTAATAATTATTTTTGATAATATATATTTTTTTATAATAGCCATGGCATGCTTGACCACAGAAGTTCGAAACTTATGCATTTTTTCAATGCATGCATTGTTAAAAAATGCTCTTCAGGCAATAACTTCTGAATGCGTGAAGTTATCGATATGCGGTTTAGAGGTTTTTCCTGCAAATTTAGTCTACTTTCTGTTTCTGTTAAAATAATGGTATCATTATATTTGAAATTTCGGAGAAAAATTTAAAAAACCATGAACTTTTGAATTGGCGCCCCCTAGCGGGAGCAGCAAATACCAATTTGTCATGGGTATATTTTGTTCTTAATAAGCAAGGTTTCCTCTCTCAAACGACACCTAGTTTATTCAAATATTTTGAGTCAAACTAAAGTTATAGGCATTTCAATCAGTCAGACTTCTCCCTTCCCCCCGCCCTTACTGCATGCCCTACAATCAAGTGATGAACAAAAAAGATGCAGAATTTCACGAGGAATACAGTGGTGGTATTCGTTTATCAACTTATAATAGAACAGTTTTGAGCAAAATGCATTTTTCTACCCGACCATAGCTACTGCGCCCCCTAGCGGTAGAGATATGAACTTGAAAATTATTTCCAGTATTTTCTTTTGGTCACTTTAGCTATATAATTTTTTACGCAAGTCTCTACGATTAGTAGTTTCTGAGATACGACGGCTTACCTCGCTTATTTGCCCACCCTGTACATGCCTTCATGTAAACGGTTAACTTTACACACACGGTATATCGTTCCGATCTGAAACTACAAAGCTTAGTTGTATATTGGTGATGTCGCCTTGGTTTTATCTTATTGTCTTGCCTTTCTAAATGGAAAAAAGGAGCCCTTCAACTAACCACTTGGCTTATTTTCTATATTTTCGGTTCTATATTATACCTTGACGCCCACCCTCTGGCTTCGACTTTGCTAATTATGGTTCTTTATTACCGATTTGAGTTATTTTGTTGGGCATCTAGAATGTATTTCAGCGTTGTGTCAAAAAGAAAACAATAGTCGTGTTAGATTGGTTATAGATTAGCAGAGTAATTGGAATGTAATGCATGCATCTGTAGTTATATTGTAAGGTTATTTAGGGAGATTAAGCACTGATTTGGAACTTACTTTTGTACATTTGATGGTCATACTGTGGTAATTATCTCGTTGATTTAGATTTGGTAATCCATTGGTTTACTTAGGTGATTACGGAATATTCCCATTTTAGGAATATGTTATTGTGGGATTTGGACCATAGACTCATAGTCGGTCGGCAGAGGCCGCATCGTATCCGTCAATCGATATTCACTCGAGAACCACGCTAAGTTGCGTTGCTTAATTGTAGGATTTACTTCGCATACGCTTGAATTTGGCTGATAGTATTGGACTGTATCAATGTTTGGCACTCTAGGCTTTTATATTGACGGATTACTCCACTGATTATCCGTTAGTAAAGTTCGATAATATTTCAGCTCGAAGTTGATCCTGCGCTACGACAAGGAAAGGGTTTTTCGTTTCGTATAGTTCTGTGGATGTAATTTTGGCAGCATAATTGACAGGTTTCTGGACCACGTTCGACACTGTTACCAAGTTAATGTGTTATATGACATAATGTTATTACTTACGTGTGCTGATTGTAATTTTGACTGCGACATAACGCGTGGGTTATGTATTCCCACTGAGCATCTAAAAAATAACTTCTAAATTCAATAGTAAGTTTTTTTTATTACGCATGCATCATAATCAACGATTATTGCACGCTGCAGCGTGCTTAAGATGATGTTTATGATGCACCTACTTTTTTAAAGGTTGCTATAGAAACATTTGATCATGTCAAACGTGACAAATTAATATATTCGCCAATCCCTTAAGTTTAATATTTAAAACATTTTTGAGATTATGATGCATTCGTAATAAAAAATAGCGTATGATATACGTGTATAAGAGACCTTTAAAGCCCTTGCGACTTACAAAACACTCCGCTGCGCGTCGTGTTTTGAAATATGTCGCGCGTGCTGTAAAGGCCCTCTTATACACTTATATCATAATATACTATTATCGCTTGATTTGGCGAATCCGGTAGTATGACGTCATAACTTTCTAGTCATTTGTCACAAATAGAGATGCTGACAACATGGCACGTTGGGCAGGCGCGATGATGATTCTTCTGGTGTCGTCATTTTAGGGCAAGCCACTTTCGTCCTGTGATTTTGAAGGAACCAGAAGGTTTCAGTGCGTGGCTCTCGAAATTGGTATTTTTCGTTGAGATACTGATATTTAGTGTGAAATATACAGTGTCCTAGTAAGAGGATTATTCAATGAAACCCTTGAGGACACAGTAATGTTTAGTTTATACCGTTAGTTTTAACCATTAATTATTTTTTGTATATATATTAATAGATATAGCTACATGTAGGTACAACGTATTCTTCCTATAGTAATTTTTATACCTTATCTAATTCAAAAGTACAGTCACCAACACTGAATATACACATTGTTAACGTTGTTTAATTAGTGTGGTATTTTTTTGTTTCCCCTTCCAAGTCTTCTCAATATGTTACAGCGGGGAGGAGAACAATTCGTGGTTATTCGTCGAAGCTCACTGAAGATCATGCATCAGGAGCGTTTTAAGATCAAAGAACTGTATATATGTAAATATTGTAAATAGACACTCACTGTACATATCTCCTGTACATATCAATGTTGTATCATCCAACGAGAAGTAGGGTTTTTACGATTTTTCCCTACATAAAACTGGTAAAAACACGCTTTAACATCCAATACACATCTAACATACCATTCGGTAATCTACAACGGAGCACGATTGAAAGGCATAAGCCTACGTAATCTGATATCTTTACCGCATTGCCACTGACTGCCGCTGATACAGGGCCGACACCAGCCCCCTGCGCTCGCAGGTGTTTGTCGAAACGCGAGTGTTGTGTGTGTCAATACATAGCTATAGACCAAATACAACCGCGTATAACATGTTTAACAAATAGCGGCGGACTAGGTCTGCCAAATCATGTAACGTGGAAAAATAAATGTTATTGATTGATTGAACCGAAGGGGCCCGACGGGATGATACCATCGTTCAGTCCTCGGTCCGTCCGTCAGTCATAACTACGTCGGAATTCCAGTGGCCCGAACCAGTACCACCTCGGACGCCGCATCGTACACTTCGCCCGCGAGCACAGCGCCACTGAAGATGACTGCCGCAGCTGCAGTTGAAAGCTTTGGAGTAAACCAAAATCGACCACGGCCTAACAGCCCGGAAAACTTTAGTTTTAATATTCACGATACTTATATTTGATTGTATTCTTTAGCCCATCCAATGCCAACACAAGAAGAAGCAAATCAAGTCGACGCCATTTTACCACGCCTTTCAAGGAACAAAGAACTGAAAGAACCCACTCCGACTACGACTTGTATCTGCTACGAAACCAAAAGGGACAACTACGAGCGCCATCTACCAGGCTTTGCGTAAACAAGCAGTCCGCAACACAAAAGCAAACTACTTAAATGGAACGTCCGATAGCCGGCAGCAAAGGAATCTACAAACAACGACTTATTCAGTCGCTAAAAAGTGTAACGTATAATTTTTGTTTATTAAAGCTAATTTACATCATGTTTACTGTAAATGTAATTTAAATATCATTATTATAAAGTGACACAAGATCGCATTGCAAGTCAATAACTTGAGAAAATAATAAGATTCATAAAGTCATAAATATGACATGTTGCAAAGTTATATATATAATTTCTAAAAATAGCATGTTGAATTAAGTCAGCAAGCAAAATAAATTGAGTGATTTGATATACCAATGTCAGCAAGTTTTGGATAGGTCAAGAAATATATCTGAGTCAATAAATTGTTATAATACTGTTAGCAAATACTTTATACATAGACGGGAAAGTCTATATACTATATAGTTTTGATAAATTTGTAGATAATGATTATGAAAATATGAAAGAAATAACAATGGTTAAATAGAATATAGACAGGACCAGATTTAAAAGACTAAGTTTAACATAACGTAATATTGTTAGTATAGGTGATTTATAGTAATACAGCGCCGCAATGAGTTGCTTTTTAATGCCAAGGGAAAAAATCATTATTTTTATAGATATACCCCATTAACAGACCTTTTTCCAAAAAACTAACAAATATAAAGACAATGAATTAATGTCACCTCTGTTGGGATGGACGCATCTTAATAGAGGAGATATCATATGAAAGGCAATTTATTGTCCATAGACATAAAAACCTAGTATTAAAAATGGTATTATAAGCCAGTATAAAAAGAAAAGCAATGTTCTCAAAACGGATAGGTTTGCACTAGATATAAGGTATAATAGATCAATAAGCTTCAAGAAATCAAATGAAGAGAGTTTTTATCATATATAATTAGTAATAAGTTAAAGACAGAACCGTATTTAAATAATACGTTGGTCACGTAGTTGCTTTATTAACACAAACGCAAAACGTTATTGGCCATAGAACAAATAAATTTTGAAATAGTATATCTCTAGTAAACAGCCGGGTTTATCAAATTATGATTTTGTTTATAAGACAACAAAAAACGTCACAAATAAGAAAACATAGGATAAAATTATAACATTGTTAATATAACTTGTAAAACTATTTTTCTTTTGTTACATGTACTATAACTAGCACAAAGAGCGAGGCAAACCATACAAGAACTTACTACATGAAATGGAAATGGGTGGATCTAAGCCAGAACAAGTCTACTGACGAAATATATATAAAATTATGATAAATTTAGGTGCAATACAGTATGTCTTCTCGAATTGAGGTTGGTTCTCTCTCTTTTAAAGCAAATAAGTCAGGTTATAACGTTGGGGACCAACGTTATCAGGGAGGGGGAATGTGTGAACTACTTAAAAGCATTAATTAAATATCACCCTGTCGTAAGTTTGAACTTGAACAATGTTATATAAACATTCACTGTTAATTATAAACAACTTGAGCGGTCGACGGGAGCAACTTTAATCCTTAATGATGCAGCCATCAGCATTTTGTAACATATAAATACGCAGGCAAACGCCAAGTTCATCAAGTTTTCGGGTCTCTCAAACCGCTCAGTCTAGTTGCGGGGCAGTACACAGGTACGTCCACTTCTAGCTGTTCTATCCCACAACCCCCATAACTGAGAACACTTATGCACAGGTATAAGGTTGCCAGATCCTTACCTAACCTGGATGAACGTATGCACAGGTATACGGCATTCGGGGGCTACTAAAAGTATAGAGAGAGAGTCGAATTTATGAAATATCAGAACTTCCACTAAAGGGATAGTTTTTGGGGAGTTTTAAAAAGTAGTGAAAGTGCCTTAGCAATTTGTGATCAACTTAAAAGACTCACCTTATAAATATCAGAGCAAACACCTAAATAAAAGACAACTCCGCTCACATAAACTTTATTAATAAAATAATGACGTCGCTTGCTAGACAAACTTTGAACTAAGCCTCCCTCGAGAAGACATGCATTTCATAATAATTGGATATAGTGTAAACTCTTAATTCATCTATAATCTTAAACACGCCTTTATTAGTATACAGTCTAACCGTTGTTAAGTTTGTTTGTAAATAAACTTGTTACTGTTTTTATCGATGTGTCTCCTTTATTATCTCTTCTCAACTTGACGTAGTGCGTTCCTAAATCTGAGCTACTCTCCTACACGCTAAGTAAGGCGTGGCGTCACAGATAAAAAATACAATTTGTGACAATAATCCGCAATATTTGTCTAGATTGGTCAAAAAATCAGAATGCTAACTGTTCCACAGGTCACAAACTTTCATATTTTTTTTTTTACCCATGAAGATGTCAGAACATTAAAAAATTTTGTCTGGATTAGTAGGGTTTTAGACATAGACTATTTATATTTAAAACTCAGAAAAAAAGAACGTATTATATGTTTTTAAAAAATGGCGGCACTACGACGTTTGACAAGAATAATTGCATTGCTTTATTTGCCACCCTCTTACCGTGTTTTGTGTTTTTAGACATATTCATGTTGAAAATTACAACAAATACTTTGCTTATGCACTTCGCAGTTTCAGCACCAAAAATAGTTTTTATCAGTCTATCTTAAAAACAGGTATAAACAAGAATTAAAAAGAATATAATCTATAAATAATATTATATTTTTGGTAGACTATATTATACTCTTCTTAAATAATTTGTATTTTTGTTATGCTTCTAAATCCCTGTTAGATCAATGCCCGCGTTTAGTAACTTCTCTAAGCAATTTTTGCTCTTATGTAAATGACACATTTGTAATCAAATTCGCACCCTTACATGGGTTTACTATAGATATTCAAATTTCGAACAAAGATTGATTTTACTCATCTAACTTGGCCGTACACCAACTGGAATACTAACAAGTCAATTTGAACTTTGTCGATTCAGAATGTTCTGCCATCTGAATTCGGAATGGATTTAAAAAATGAAAAATATACGTCACACTTACGTGGCAAGCAATTTGCTGAGTAGTATTTAGGGAACCAGTATTACGTTCGTGACAACATAGATCGTTTACTGCTAATAATTTTTCAGTATACTCCTAATAATTGGGAAGCCGTACTATATATTGCAACAACGCTTTTAGCGATTTAGAAAGTTTCAATGACTGCTAAATTATATTGAAAAAAAGGTAATCTGATTGAGGTCGAACTCTTTCAATGTTAAGTGTTATGCTACAAAGCCGATCATATGTGGAGTATTCTTATGAGCGTCACCAGCTAGTTCTGCGAATATAGAGCAGATTACATTGGTTCGGTATGAAAAGTAAACGAGTGATTAGTGAGCGTAAGATACTAATTAAAACAATTATATCAAACAGTATGACGATTGCACTTTTAAGTTGATATAAAACTCTAATATATTGATCCAAATATTTGAGAGGAAATAGGAAGAATAATGAATTAGTTTGAAGCACTAGCTTGGTCAATAAAGTAAAAGAAAAAATTAAGAAAATTAAACGAGTGACTACTGAATGTTAAATTCCGTTATGGCCAAAGTAACGTGACAAGTAAAGAATGAATAATTGTACACAAATTAAAAGACGTGCAAGGCATACCCTTATTACACTGTGTCATGTCATAGCCAAGAAGAACAACCGTCGTTCTTTTCGGGTCATAGCACCTATAAATTAATATACGCTTATATATAAACTAAACTAATTGGCATGTCTCTGACGAACTAACATGTTCAGACCATCGCCAAATTAGATACAATATCTCACTAACTTCGTCATTGACAGTTTGCAAGTTCCGGAACCCCAAGAGAAGTAACTGGGCAGGGTACCAGGAGAAATTGGAGCAAAAGCTCAGGGGTGGGGTGAAACTGCGACAATACTTACAAAGAAGGGTTTGGATTTGGCAGTTAAGCAGCTAAGCGAAGCAGTTTTGGAAGCCTTCAACGAAAACTGCCCAGAAACAATCAGACAACAAAACACAAAAACGGTCTGGTGGAACAGTCATCTCGATAGACTAAGGTCTGAGGTAAGAAGACTGTTTAACAGAGCTAAAACGAACTAAAACTGGAATACATTTAGAGAAAAATTCGCGCAGTACAATAAAGACATTCGCAGGGCTAAAAAGACTCGTATCAGGAGTTCTGCGAAAAGATAACCGGAACAAAGGAGTGCGCAAGAGGGTACAAAGTTCTGGCCTTCGCAGGTACTTCGAGTAAAGCTGGACATCTAAAAAAACCAGATGGCTCGTTGACCATCTTCACAAAAGAAACTCTGGAACTCCTGACGGACACACATTTCCCACGGTCCAGAGTCATAAACAATCAGAGCAGGCCAGAAGCAACAGCAAGGCAAGAAAAAACAGATTGGAAAAGGCCCAACGAGATTGTAACATTTGAAAAAATTAAGTGGGCAATAGGGAATGCCAGCCTTATAAGTCCCCCGGACCAGATGGAATCTACCAAGTTCTATTGCAGAACGGTGAAGATATACTAATGCCACATATCTGCAAGATACTCAGAGAATGCAAGGAAAGATCCTATCACCACTACTGTGGGCCATTGTGGTAGATAGTCTACTAGACAAGATCTAAAATGAACGATACTCTTGTCTATGCTACGCAGACGACAGTCATAGTAGTCAGGGGAAGGAACCTGGGTTAGGTTTCAACAAGAGCACAATAGGCCTTGAATATAGTAAACAAATGATGTGAAGAGAAGGATCTGTCAGTTAATCCGCAGAAAAACACAATAGTCCCTTTCATAAAGAAATGAGCATTAAAGAATCTGAAATATCCAATGCTCCGCGGGATAATAATTCCCTTTTCCAAGGAAGTCACATACCTAGGTGTAATTTTTAACCAAGGTATGAATTGTGGATCTCATCTTAGCAAGGTCACTCAGAAAACAAGAATTGCACTGGCAGATGCATGTGACTTTGCAGGAGAAACTGGGGGCTGAGCCCCGAATTGAATCTCTGGTTGTACAAAATGGTGGTAAGGCCCATGTTAACCTATGGCTCTATAGGCTGGGGCATAAAAGCCACACAAACAGGTGCAATCAGGCAACTAGGAATCATACAAAGGCTGGCGTCTCGGGGGCGATGAGAACAACCCCAACTGGAACACTGGAAGTCCTGCAAATCTACCTACATAACATATCCTCATACAGGGGAACGTAAGGATGGTACAATACCGGCTCAAGCAAAGCAACAAGCCTATCATTGAATGGGAAAGGCCCACAAGCTGAACACTAGAAGATAGCGAGGAGATCAAGTATTGTAACGTGCTAGCTTTCACTTTGCATAAAATTAAGTTTAAGTGTTAAAATAGAGTTTTCTTTACAAAATCGTGCAGCTTATTTGTGTAGCTTAATTATTATTTACTATCACCCGCTATAATGAGCAGAGATCCGGGAAATTGTAATGACCTCTACCGCCCGGTGAATAAAGTGCTGAAAGTGCAATAACTAACTGTTGGTAGTTTGCAACCATATTGTTGCCCAAAAATCCTCTTACAATACTAACAAATGAGTTCCATGCTCTGAGTTCCTGCCTGGTAAGCTTCTCTGTAAAATTAACGTCGTCCAGCATTTTTCTGATTTGTGGTCCATTAAAAATGCCTTCCTTTCATTTGGCATCACTTAACTTGGGAAAGACTTCCTTTAAATATTTGAATCCATCAAAATCTTTATTCACAGCCTTCACCCAGTTTAAGGCAGAAGGACATTTTTGGGGTCTACAAGAGGTCTAAACTTAACATTGTGAGTTCCCGGTTGAAATTCACTTCTTTCTGGCCAAATTTTTGTTATATAATGCTGATTTACTGCTCGACTGTCCCATAGGCAAAGAAAACAACAATGTTTTGTAAATCCTCCCTGAAGTCCCAGTAAAATTCCTATAACTTTTAAGTCCCCACATATCGGCTGTTGGGGAAACACCCCAACACGTGTAGAAACTATCGTTTTTCACGTATAGTTTGGTGATAACACCTTATATGTATGTAGAATGAATGAGCCATAATTAAACACAAAATAGATTTATTTCACCCCGGGTACAATCCAATTTGCACATTTAAATCAGCAAATTTCACGTTCTTTAAAACCCCTTGGTCCAACCCTAGACGGACGATCCCTTAATTCAAGGCAAAACGCCAAATCCCCACTTTTTATTTGATCGTGGCGCCAGCAGGCATTAGCGGCTAGGTCGCGCCGGTCTAGAATCGTTCCCGATGACGAAATACTGCGTGCGACGCCTCCCTCTCTCTCTTACGACTCCAGCGCCATCTAGTGTATGTGGCGATGACTCGAGCGATTGTATTCGCGCTGTCTTCGCGATGCAATCAACTTTCAGTGTAAGCCTTGGTGGTCTAGAGGTTTAGATCGTTGGTTCTCAATGTTGTGTCTATCGGCGGCTCGGGTTCGAACCCCGTTGCTATTTTTTTATTTTTTTTTACGGTTAAGTTTCTAAACAGTTTTTTGGGTATGTCTTGGGTTAGTTTTGGTTAACAAATAGTATTTTCTTGATTTTGGGTATGTCTTGGGCTACGTTTGGGTTAGCCCCTGGTTAGTTTCCTTTTCTTGAGCCCCCGTAGCGAGCGGTAGCGAGCGGAGGGCCGTACGAAAAGTGAAATATTACTTATTGTAACACGTGCCCGTACTTTGTATGCACTTATTACGAAATATACAGCAGCTTGCATGTGTTTCCTCGAATGCATAACACAATCGTGTCGGGAACGATTCTAGACCGGCGCGACCTAGCGACTAGTCCAGCAGGCGACTCGCTCGAAGAAAGAAATTCAAGTTAGTGCTCTGCAAACACTCCACGTTGCTGGATCGGTCGTGCCACCGAGCTCTAGCAAGTGCCTCTTCGCGCCAAAAGGTCCAATTCCTCTTTGGGCAATTTCTCTTGTATGCACAAATATTAGAGAATATTTCGTGCACCTCAGTTATCTTTGTCCAAGGTTGGACAAAGACCTCCTTTTGAGCTTTTTTAAAGCAATTCTTCGAAGTTAGAAACGATAGCATCCCCGTTCCCGTTGGAAATTGGAATATAAAATGGCAGAAGGCAGCCTGACATTCCTGGTCGAATTCCTGTAAAGCAAGGCAGGTAAAGCAATCAAAGTGAAAAGGTATGCTGTGTGAAAGTTGCTAAGTTGGCGAACGAAATATTAAAATAAGAAAGATAAAAACTAATTTTTAAATCAAACAATCAAGACTCTTCAGTAGACATTTCTAATTTTTAGAAACCTTTTGTAATTTTAGTTTTATACTTGAACGAATGATGAGTGATTGAAAGTTTTAGTCTAAGAATTGTACATATATATTTTCTATTTAACATAGAAAACACTGTTTACTTATCTCCATTACATTTAAATGCAATTTACACCTGCATTATTAAATTATATCAATACCGAATACATGTTTCAGTTTATCTCACCACCCTATGTTACACTGTCCATTAAAAGTGGTTAATTAAGATACCATACCCCTCTTTATGGTTTTAAGCAATAATAAAAGCAATTGTTTATCCCGACCATCGGCCATTTATAACTGTTTTATCCAAATCAGTGCGCATATTTTCATAACTTTCTTTCATCGTCACTGAATGGGCAACTGGTATAGAGGGTTTCAAATTTCCATTATGCAATAACACAGCTTTTAAACTGTATTTAGACGAATCTATAAATAAACGCCACTCAGAGGGGGAATGCTCAATATCAAGTTCCTGCATTAAACCATCAATATCAGTACACGAACACAACGAATTTTCCATACTGTAGAATGAAAAAAACGGAGCATTCCTTTTTCTGAAATTCGTAATTTTTGTTTCGTTGGCTAATAGGTTCCATTCCTGAGACGGGAACCAAGAAGTTCTGACTGTTGCTTTGATAACCCCAAATCACGTACTAAATAATTTAACTCACTTTGAATAATGAAATGTGGCTCGCCGGAACTGGAACCTGGCGTAAAAGTAGGGTCGGTGCACTGTTCTTCGGAGCTGCGTGATGATGCGCTGATTCCAATATCTTCCAAAACAACATTTTGCGGATCTAAAGGTTCTATCGGCACTAGAACATCTGCATTATGAGGAACAGGTCGCATTGCAGAGCGCAAATTTGGATAGTCCATCTTGTGCTTTCCCTTTTTGGAATAACCTTCAGTCTTTGTCAGGCAAAAATATCAATAGTCTAAATGATTAGTGGGTTCTCGCTATACCATAGAGACTGCAAAATACCTGCTTGTTCTCTTCCCATTCATCCACTGCACCAATGATACGCTACAACTAACACAGCACATATGGGGAGACCACTGCAGTCTTGATCTCCAATTAAAACACCAAAATATAGCAAGTAGGCTTTTTTAACACTTTCAGAAAATGGCCTGGTTTGTGATGTCACCATAAATTCTCCACAAATATAACACAATTTGTCAGGGGAGATTTTGCAACTGCGGCGCCTTTTTCTCGAAATTTCTGTCCTTAAAACACTTTCTTATCTACACACAGAGAACCTCTCACTTCGAAACTCAACAGAAGACTGATTTCTAATCTTAAGTTTATGTCTACTATTGTAAACAAAACAGTTCAGGTATTTTTCCTGTTATGAAATGCATCCTTTGTAACCGTCCCCTCATTACATTGACTTCTCGCTCGACTACCTGCAAATGTATAAGGGTCTTATTGAACTATTGAAAAGTGGTATGTGTTAGGGCTTTAGGAATATTTTTCCTATTATTAGAAGGGTATTTCCATTTTAAAAATAAAGATCTACTTTGTGTAACTAAAATCTTGTCGACCTGTGAATGGTTCTAAAAGACTTAGAATGCCCTCCTAAACATTTTCCTTACCCTTTTCGCGCCCTAGAAGGCTGGCTACGTCACTGTTTAATGCGTGTTTAATTCAATGGGGGGCTAAATAAATAACGAGAGCGTAAAATGGGGTAATTAATACTAGATTTGATAAATAGTAAACATTTTATTGCCACAAATCCCATATGGCGTAATAAAATATGTAAAATATTTATGTTATAGTGATAAAATTTTTGCAGTAAAATGTTTACATAACATGGAATCATTTTTATCACCTTGTGGGACACACTTTTATGGACATAAATTCCACCTGATCAAAATATTGCTTCGTACTCTGTCTGGATCTTGATAACTAACGATAACAGAGGCAGACCATTAGAACCATAGACTATCTCAGACGATTTTCATGCATAAATTCGTTCAGCCGAACTCAAGCGGGCGCGTCACAAGCATCATATCTTAAAGGGTTTCCTTTGGGGTGTTCGATTCGAAGAAATTTGCTCGTTATTAGTTCTGAAGGTACCAGCACCCTCCCAAGCACCATTCTACTCACAAAAACACCTATAAATTTAAGTGCAATAACCGTACAATACAAAACTACGGTAAAGTAAAAATAATATTTTTATTCTAATACGATAAAGCCACAAAAAGCTGGGACTTTGTGGCAAAATATCTCAAGTGCAGCTACAGCACTAAGTACTGTCGGGAAAGAATCTCAGAGAGATGCATCACCGAAGTCGAGAATAGTCGAGATAACGCATTAGCTATTTTGGTTCTACTGTATCAGAACTAGCTTCCAGTATGACGCGATCCCTCAGACAGTGTTCTTATATGACAGTTTATAATTATGGTTTCAGCCCAAATTAGGTTTAGTTATACTTTTCGTTCCAAAACATGCGTGAATAAATTCGGTCATTAACTAGCGCCAACAAGCTGTAAAATACTAATAGCCTGCAATTTGCTTTTGATCATTTGGGGCTCTTTGTATATGAAACCATTAATGAACCTTTGAATGCATTATGTTTGATTTTCGCTGATGTGCCTTTGAGTACAGCAGCCTTTTAGAGCGAATGATTATCACGTGGCTAGACTAGGCTCTAATTTATTTATCTTCACAGTAAGGCTTCGATTTCTATGAAGCTCCGACGGTCGCCTGCTACGGTCAAATTGTTATTTTGAATATTCTCGTGGAAAAAAATATGCGACCATTGCTTTTTTAGTAGGACATATGGCTTTAACTATTAGTATACTAATTATATGAGCCTCAGCTTTGGACAACTTTGCCATTATGGCGTCACGCATAAGTCGGCCAGAATATGCTAAATTTAATATTGGTGCAGATACTCTGCTATTCTATATTTATTATTTAGAATAGCTAAACAATAATAGGTTTTATAATAAATGCATCATAATCATACACAAAAATCATATTTTAAAATCATAGTTATTACTTTTTTAAATATGTAAAAATATATATTTTTTAAAAATGCAAATAAAATAAAAATAAGTAATACAATTGGTTGATACATTCCATTTTCACAAGATAATTTTATACATATGACAGTGACAACACAGCTTCTTCAGTTATCTCCTTCTAGTAATTTATTTTGTTGTGTATCGGTTCTGTGTGGTGTTAAGTTATCGAATTTATTACCCTGGAATTGATTGCCTTTGGCTCCACAAATGATTAAATTTGGTTTGAATTGTTATAGAGCCACTTCGGCCCAGGCTCAAGGATGTAAACTGCACAAGTGCAAGTTTAGTGACCCTAATGAAATGTGTACCTATATTTTGAAATATATTTCATTAGGGTCACTAAACTTGCACTTGTGCAGTTTACTTCCTTGAGCCCGGGCCGAAGTGGCTCTATAACAATTCAAACCAAATTTAATCATTTGTGGAGCCAAAGGCAATCAATTCCAGGGTAAGAATGAATCCTCCACAACAATATAGAACATATTTACAAGTTATCGAATGTTTCGCAGAATTTGCGTGTGTTAGTAAACAGCATTACTGATTAAATATCTGTAATAATAATAATAATATTGTAATCTACTAAAATGCATAAGCTACTAAACAAATATCACCCTGTCGCAAGTTTGAACTTGAACTTGGAGATTGTTATTTAAACATTAAAGGCAAACTATAAACAACGCGAGCAATCAACGGGAGCGACTTTGAACCTTATGCATGCAATGATCATCACTTTGTTTTATATAAATACGCTACCGAACCTTCAGTTCGGCAGGCTTTAGTCTCATCTCCAGCTCCCAAGGTTAGTCACTTGACGACTGCCTTCTGGGTTCTATCCGCTCCTAAAGTTAGTCATACGACTGTTTTAGGTTCCATTCCTTTCCTACCAAACCTGGCACCGGTTAGTCACTTGACGACTGCTAGGACCAGGGGTTGCACAACCTCCATAGTAAAGTCTTGACAAGAAGTTTGTCAGAGTGTTGGGAAAGACAAGTGTCTAAATAGTCAGTTAAAAAGTTTAGTGAAATCTCTTAGTGGTCTTAAATAAAACCCAACTCTTAAGAAAAACTATAAATTATAAGACAGTAAACAAAGACCTATAAACAGTACCTCAAATCGAGAAAACATGCGCATCGTAGTAATCGGGTATAATAGAATCTCATTTTTTCTGACCAATAATTATTGTTAAAGTTTTATCGTTAATACATTGTTATTGTTATAAACTAAACGTGCTTACTTTATCATCTCTTCTTACCTAAGACTACTTACTTAAAAAGACAAAGTCTGTCATTCATAATTTTCTAGAAAACTGCATCGTATACCACAGACTGTGACGTGCGTATTTATCAATGAAACTGTGGTACACAAAGTGGCTAGTGGGTAAACAAACATAGGGGTAGCATTTTAATTTTTCGTAATTTTTTTCTTCCACCAAAATTCAAATCTAAATTGATTACGCAAATCTAAAAATGGGAATTTGTGGGTCGTTTATAGAGTTCGATTCTTAAATTAGATCTGGAGACCGAAAATTTTCAAGTTTGGAAACGAATTTTTTACAACATAATTTAAATTTGATTGTCTTGAGTAGGTAGGAATGCTATTTAAATGTATTGAAAAGTCTTTATTAATATTTTTGAGGGATATTAAATTATAAAAGATTAAAAGTCTATAAAGTTCCATCATCATACCTCCAATTTTTTTTGTTCAGACTGGTTGTGTATCAAAACTGGTATGAAAAAAGGTATCGACAATTTCGAACACCAAAACTCTGGCACGCGCAACCACAGAATTGACGTATGGAGTATGGAACGTATGGAAACCGGTTTAAATGACTAAAATAAATTGGAACTAACTGAAAGTAACCGAAAGTTGTTTGAATGACTAACCAAAAGTAACAAAAAACCCAAAACGGGCTAAAACGTATAGGAACAAATTAAATATATGGAAGTAAGTTAAAACTAACCCAAATAAACTGAATTTTGCCGACTAACCAAAAACATTAAAATTGGTCATAATTAAGGTATCGGAACCGATTCAAATGATTAAAATAAGTTGGAACTAACTCAAAGTAACCGAAAGTTGATTGAATGACTATAACCAAAACTAACTAAAAGAAGCAAAACGGGCTAAAACCTATCAGAACACATTAAAAACGTTAAAGCAAATTAAAACTAACCCAAATTAACCGAATTTTGCCGATCAACCAAAAGTAACCAAAAACGTTAAAATTGCTTATAGCGTACCGGCACCGGATCAAAGGGCTCAAATATATATATGATATTTATCGAATGTTGATTGAACGACTAATCCAAAACTAACCAAAAGCACCAAAAAAAGCTAAAACGTATCGAAACGGATTAAAAATGTTAAAGTAAGTTGAAACTAACCCAAAATAACCGAATATTGGCAACTAGCTAAAATGAAACAAAGACATTCAAATTGGTTATAATAACGTACCGGAATCGCTTCTAAAATAAATTGGAACAAAATGAGACTAACCGAAAGTTAATTGAATGACTAACCAAAACTAACTAAAACACCAAAAACGGGCTAAAACGTTTTAGAACAGATTAAAAATGTTAAAGTAAGCTAAAACTGATACAAATTAACCGAATATAAGCGACTAACCAAAACTAACCAAAAACATTAAAATTGTTTATAACGTACCGGTTCAAATGACTAAACTATATTGAAACTAATTTAACTTTAACGAAAGTTGATTGAACGACTAACCAACACTAACTAAAAGCGCCAAAAAAGGCTAAAACGTATCGGAACAGATTAAAAATATTAAACTAAGTTGAAACTAACCCAAATTAACCGAATTTTGGCGACTAACTAAAATTAACCAAAAACTTTTAAACTCGCATTTAAATTGGTTATAATAACGTGTCGGAACCAGTCCAAATTACTAAACTAAATTGGAACTAACTGAAAGTAATCGAAAGTTGATTGAATGACTAACCAAAAATGAATAAATGCACCAAACGGGCTAAAAGATATCAGAACAGATTAAAAATGTTAAAGTAAGTTAAAACTAACCCAAATTGACTCAATTTTGGCGACTAACCAAAAACATTAAAATTGCATATAAGGTACCGGAACCGGTTTAAATGACTAACCAAAAGCACCAAAACGGGCTAAACGTACTGGAATAGGTTACAACAATAGTAAAAAAAGTAAGTTAAAACCAACCAAAACGAACCGAATTTTGGGGACTAACCAAAAATCTTAAATTTGATTATAACGTATTGGAGTCGGTTCAAATGGCTAAAATAAATTTAAACTAACTGAAACTAACCGAAAGTTGTTTGAACGATTAACCGAAAATGTCTAAAAATAACCAAATGCACCAAAACGGGCTAAAACGAATCGGAACAGGTTAAAAATATTACAGTAATATTATAGCTAATTATATATTAATATATTTTCCTATCTACAAGTGGAGGGTAATTTTTTAGGCCTTCATATCTGCACCTTTCTTTATTTATTTATTTTTTAATTATGATAATCTTTAATATTAATCTTAAAAATGCATTTCTTTAATTAAAAATATTATAAACACTCGTAGATATACAAAATATTTACTTTTTTAAACTCTGCTTTTAAAAACCATTTTAATTATAACACAAATCACATTTTTGCTTTTTTTATTTATCATTTTCAATGTTCCCCCGGTTGCATCTTTGCGAAGGACTGTGAATATTAATTAAAAATTAAAGATATTGCAATACACCATAATACCAAATCAAACCGTTCATTTAGGATAGTATATAGTAACATACTTTTATCGTAATAGATGTAAAATGATTTTAGCATTCTAATGGCGTTAAAAATGTTCCAATAATTAAATTGAGTAGGACTACTGATTTCGCTATTGAAAAATCAAAATCATAATCACAGCAATAAAAAAAAACTCAAAAGAACAAAACAAAGCAAAGATAGAGATTAAGAAAATACTAGGTAAAATTATTTTGGAACATTTTTGACAAGTTTTTAAGTCCTGAAATTTTATTTTAAGTATACAACGCTTATTTAAACAATCTAGTTGAATAACTAATAAGTATACAAAAGTGTATTCATTTCTAAATAAGACAGCTTTTGTAAGTAAACTTCTAACTCTTGGTTTCTGCGAAGATTCAAGCTTTTCAAGTTTCATAACGTATCCTGATTTTAAAATAATTTGTTAACACTAATTTTATTAATTCGGTTCCATGGCAATTTAACGGGACATCTTCATATATATTGGTCCTCAAACCAGTCCAGTAAAAGTAGATGGCAAGGTTTTAAAAGTATTTATAAGCAAATATACCATTCAGTTTTCAGAAGAGTGTTTATAATTCGCGCACAAGCGACTGGACTGGACTCGTCAGGCGGTAGGACTCGTGTAGACGAAAATATCAATTATGCTAGATTAGTTTCATTCTTGATTAGCAGATATAATAAACTTGTAAAGTGTTATTAGAAACTAATTGTCATCTACTTGTACTTGAACTAGAAACACATGCATTATTTTATTGCTTTGTATGATCCTCGAGGGACGGCAATGAAATGACATTTAATACTCACCGATGACACAAAAGTTTTGGAAAATTCCGACTTGTTTTCTTGCAAACTCTACAATGATGAACCATGATAACGTATTAAACACTGATTTGCCTCAAAAAGTCTTACAAAGCACTACAGAATATCACACGATAGTAATAGATTCAAAACATGCCGTTTTACTACGACTAATACGCTATGTTGTTATTCGGCCGTAGTAGTAGCCGAAAGTAGACGAGACGTAGCCGAAGTAGAGGAGGCAGCCACGCGGCATTGCCACTTTTATTTATAGAAATTCCTCGCATGCTTGATTACAATATTTAAAATTCTAAAGTAAGTAATTACGTATGTTTTTTGTGTTAACTAACGTAGATTTAAATTAGTTAGTATTTATAGAATAACAAATATAACAAATGTAACATGGTTCAATAAATTCAAAATAGTAAGTGCTATTTATAAACAAAATATACCTACTTGAAATTTAAATTCACTGGTTAATAAGGAAAATTGGCAAACATGCTCTTGTACCACAGTGTGTGTTAGAATGCGATCTAATTTGTGGTACATACAAAAAGTAAATAAATGTATCTTTATTATTTTATTTTATCTAATCTTCTTACCCCACGTAACGCGATCCCTGCCTACCTCATAGTTTAAGAGCCAGTGGCCGGCAGACCATAAGTATTTTACCAAGGTCATAATTTGGTTCAGTCACCCTCTCTTACCTACTATACATGAAATCGAGACTAACTAAGCTCAACGGCGGTAGGTATGGAGTCACTAAGGTGTGACAGGTGTAAAAATCAGACCAACTTAGAAAGTATATCTGCAAAGCCGCCATTTGGATATGTTAATATATACTATTATTATTAATGAAAAATAACAGTGGCAGACGATTATGCCGGTTGTGAGGTCATGGCAGACACTTCTGAAAATGTAAAAAAAAAAAAATTTAAAAGTTTTTTAACAAACCTAAAATTTTAATATGTTATTTATGATAGAATTATAATTATAAGCCTATATTTATTGCAAATGATTTCTCCGGTTATAACATCCCGGCAGACAGCGAAACCTTACCTACAGCTCGAGCATACGTATGCATAGTACTCACACTTACCTTTATTAATCTGCATACCACAATTGAATATACTATTATGCATATAGAAGCTGATTATAGGAACAAACATATTTATTGACGTTAGTTGGATAATGGGAAGAATGGGCACATTTATGAATAATAAATAGCAATGTATAAAGATAATAATTGAAATTTTAATTTGTTTTCCATTGGTTTAAGGCAAAATATAAATTCGATAAATCAAAATAATAATAATTATTGTTGACGCAATTTAAAAGTAATATATTTTCATATTTATATCGTTTTTGTTTTATCCTTCAATAGCATATTCGCCATCATTTTCATCTTCGGAATCATTTTCATCTTCTGGGGATTGAATTTCATCATGTACTGAATCGGTTTCTGTAGAAATAGAATTCAGATTTCTAAATCGAGCCAAACATATTTAAAGTGGAATTTATGTAATAAATTACCTGAACGATTCTAGAGCAAATCGCTGACAAAACATGGAAGTTGATCTCCTTCGAACCATTTAAAAACAAATAAGCTTTCTTGCTCTATCCAATCAAATTCCAGCAGGTTCAACGTAGTGGGAATTTTCTGGAAAGCATTTTTCCAAATGCTGAAAATGTAATGTGCCTTTAAAAATTGCTGGTACAGTTCACTCTTACACGGTGATACAGAACTTGCGTACAAATTGCGTACTTTTTTATGAAAGTTTTCATTTAGAACTGTACCTTTGTAGCTACTGGCAAAAAGCTGGAACTTGCCATCATCCAAACATTTGGCAAGTAAACTTTTGAATAATGTTGAACAGATCGTGTAACAGATCGTCTGTTAAATTAACGTCATCTAGAGCTGAAACACTTGTTGAAATTAATTTTTTTTTGATAAAGTGAGAGGTCTTTTCCCTTGTTAAAAAAGCATGATTGAAATCACACCCGGTGAAAGCATGAAAACCAATCAAGCTTTTGGATAGTAATTCCTTAATTGAATTTCAAATTGAATTGAATTTCAACAAGCTTTTGCAGCTCTAGGTGACGTTAATTTAACAGACGATCTGTTACACGAACTGTTCAACATTAAAGTTTACCTGCCAAATGTACAATGCAAAAAAATCTAAGGAAGTGGATGATGGTAGGTTCCAGCTTTTTGTTGTAGCTACTAGCTACATCGCTACAGATGTAAATTAAAACTTTCATAAAAAAGTACGCAATTTCGACGCAAGTTCTGTACCACCGTGTAAGAGTGAACTGTAACAGCAATTTTTAAGGGCACATTACATTTCCAGCATTTGGAAAAATGCTTTTCAGAAAATTCCCACTACGCTGAGCCCACTGGAACATGGTTGCATAGAGCAAGAAAGCTTATTTGTTTTTAAATGGTTCGAAGAAGATCAACTTCCATGTTTTGTCAGCGATTTGCTCGAGGATCGTTCAGGTAATTTATTACATAAATTCTACTTTAAATATGCTTGGCTCAACTTAGAAATTTGAATTCTATTTTTACAGAAACCGATTCAGTACATGATGAAATTCAATCCCAAGAATATGAAAATGATTCCGAAGATAAAAATTATCAACTTCCATGTTTTGTCAGTGATTTACTGGAGGATCGTCCAGGTAATCAATGATGTAAATTCAACTTTAAATATGCTTGGCTCAATTTAAAATTTTCAATTCTATTTTACAGAAACCGATTCAGTAGATGATGAAAACCAATCCCATGAAGATGAAAATGATTCCGCAAATGAAAATGACTGCCAAGATGATATTGAAGGATAAAACAGAAACGATAAAAATATATTACTTTTAAATTGCGTCAACAATAATTATTATTATCTTGATTTATCAAGTTTATATTTTGCCTTAAACGAATTGAAAACACAAATTAAAATTTCAATTATTATCTTTATACTTTGGTATTTATTATTGTTTATAAATCTGCCCATTCTTCCCATTATTCAACTTACGTCAGTAAATATGTTTGTTCCTAATTATATCAGCTTCTATATGCATAGTAGTATATTCAATTGTATGCAGCTTAATAAGGTTAAGTGTTAGTACTATACATACGTATGCTCGAGCTGTAGGTAAGGTTTCGCTGTCTGTCGAAATGTCATAACCGGAGAAAACGTCAGCCCCAAAAAATATAGGCTTATAATTCTATCATAAATAAAATATTAAAATTTCAGATTTGTTAAAAAAAATTATTTTTTTTTTACATTTTCAGAAGTGTCTGCCAAGACCTCACAACCGTCATAATCGTCTGCCATTGTCATTTTTCATTAATAATAATAGTATATATTAAAATATCCAAATGACAGCTTTGCAGATATACTTTCCAACTTGGTCTGATTTTTACACTTGTCACACCTTAATGACTCCATACCAACCGCAGTCGGGCTTAGTTAGTCCCGATCTCATGTATGGTAGGTAAGAGAGAGTGACTGAACCAAATTATGACTTTGGTAAAATACTTCTAGTCTGCCAGCCACTGGCTCTTAGACTATCAGTTACCCCCCGGTACGCTAAACAAGGCGTGTCCTCACGAGTAGAACATCCAGTTGTAGATTAAAGGAAGCATTGAGACCCCGTCATTGTACTAATCGCTCGCTAAGGCTCTTCTCTGAGAAGTTAAGTTATTCTTTAAATAAACGCGCTACCCCCTAAGCTACTCGTGACAATATGAATATAATTAATAATAATAAAGAGAAGGAAGAAGCAGACATAATTCAGTCACGCTTCACAAACATAAAGGAAAAGCCGGTGTAATAATCACCCTCATCACGAAAAATACAACAAGAGTGCGCGGAAGAACAGCATCAAAAGAAGATCTCAAATAACCAACTACAAAACATTTCCGAAATCAAACAAGAACTAAAAACAGAAATGGAAATAAGTTTGGGTTAGCAATCCAACTATGAGAAACATTCTCCCAAAGTTACACTTTAAGAAAGACAAAAAACTATTAACAGACACGATAAAAAGATAGATCAATGCGGGATGCTTAGATACCACAAGGACACTAGAAAATTCACACAGTAATATAGGCAGCGGCCTCGCAGTAGTAACATGTAATACACAGAAACCTTCAAAACACAAAAACTAAAAATTAAAAACAACACACACTCGTAAATAGCCAAGGAGAATTGAAGACAATATAACAAAGCTGAGAGCAGACTTAGGAAGGCTAACGCAGTATATAAATGGGAACCGATTAAAGAAAATAGTAAAACACATTGAGAGTATTACACAAAATAAATAGCAAATAATTACAGAAATGTTGGACATACGCAAACAAAAATTAACAGCATACTCAGCACGCCTGCGTAGATGCAAAGAATCAAATGATAGAAAAACAGAAAACACTTTTCTCAACCGTAATGAAAAACTGTTCTATAAGAAAATGAAAGCAACAGAGTATTATTTCAGTATCATCAAGCAAAGAAGAAACCACCACAAAATACTGGTAAGGAATATGATCAAAACTCATACAGCATATTCGTAGAGCATCATGGATTAGAGAAAAGGAGAGTAGAACAGATCAAACACAAATATTTTGATATAAACAGTTCGTATCGATATATAAATACTTAACTATTCAAATAAATACAGTAATAGAAGAACCACTACACACTAATTATCGATCATTAAATAACTTATTTGCAAACACTGTATAAAATAAGAGGATCATCAATATTCAAGAAAATAGATCAACACCTTCAAAAATATAATATAATTTCGGAAGAGTAAAAAGGATGTCGAAGGAATGGTCATGGTCAATGATGCAAGGAACAGTTAATAATAGACTCTCAGATAATTAGATAAACAGAAAAACAAGAAAGAAACCTACAAACATGTTACGTAGATTACAAGGAAACCTTCGAATCTGTACGGCATTCACGGCCAAAGAAAATATTGAAAATTTACAAAATTCATCCAGCTATAAGAAATTTTCTGTCAACTATCATGAACACCTGGAGAACAAACAAACATTTGACAACAGAAAAAAAAGAACTAAAAGCAGATACCATAAAAATTAAGAGGATTTTTTCAAGGAGGCTCGCTAAGCGGACTGTGGTTCTGCCTCTGCTTGAACCCATTTTCCAATACATTAAATAACACAAAATGCAGTCTTCAGATTAAACTTCAGAACAAACACAAAATTAGCCATTTTCTTTATATGACTGACGTCAAAATATATGCACTAACATAGACACAAATGAGATGTCTACTAAAAATAATGCAGGAAACAACAGCATACATTGGAATGGAATTCGGAATTGGTAAATGCAAGCATTATGTATAAAATGAGACAGATGAAATGACGAAATAGATGCAAAAGCTCTTAATAACATATAGGAAGATAAAACATCCAAATATTTGGAATTTCAGCAAAAGATAGGAATAGACCATACAGCAATGAAAAGCATCTAACCACAGAATATTATTTTTGCCGGTTTGATACAGGCCTGGTACAGCTTTAGACAGGTCTGCATATAACTTTAGACAGGACTGTGACTTGCATAAAGCTGTATGTGGTTCAGGACCAGTTCAAAGTTGTTCAGGACCGGTTCAAGGCTCTTAAGAATAGGTCCAAAGCAGATCAGGCTGCGTGACGAAGTGAGTTATGTCATTATTTAGATACTGTCACCCCACACTTGGTCACCACACCGAATTTCGTTCATTCCAAAAATTCCCGGCCATGACTATGCTGTCAAAATTTAGGCTACTTCAACTTACTTAGGATTTGAGGCAGGATTCTAACCGCTATGATCCGGTTCTGGTACGGTACTCATTCGGTCCTCATTCGATCCTGATCCGCTATTAACCTTCTTGATTCGGTCCTGACCCGGTATTAACCGATTCTGATCTGCTATTGATCGGATCTGATCCAGTCCTGTTCCGCTATTAACCGGTCCTAAGTAGCCTAAACCTTGTTGAGAATTAGTCCAATCCTTACCTAAATATTTAAAGATGATGGGTATTGGCCGAAATCTGTTCTAATTCCCTAAAGATGTCTTTTATTAAGCCAAACTTGGCATAAATCCCTGAAGATGTCTCACTTTAGTCAAAACCAGTTCAAATCCTAGCCGAAATCTTGTTTAAATCTCTTAGAATGACCTGCAGTAGTCGAAACTGAATAAACATTTTAAAGATGTCTTACATTGGTCAAAGCCAACTTAAATCCCTGAATATATTGAGAATTAGTGAAAATCTTGTGATATTTCCTGAATTTGGCCAACCCAGTTAAAAATACCCGAAGACGTCCTCCAATAGCCGAAACTTGGTTTCTATTCTGAAGATGGTGATAATTAGTCAAAAGAAGTCTAAATCCCTGCAGATAACTCATATTAACCGAAACTTAGTCTAACGCCATGAATATGATAAACATTAACCGAAGCTTGGTCTAAATCCTGAATATATCTTACATCAGCCGAAATCAATTTGTTTCCTTTAAAATGATCACAATTAGTCAAAATCAAGTCTTAATAAATGAAGATGCCCATGATTATTAGAAACCATGCTCAAATCCTGAAAGATATCTTACGTTAGCCGAAACTTGGTCTAAATCCTAAATTAGTCAAAAACCCTGAAGATTAGCAGCATTGACCGAAACTTGGTCTAATTCCTTGAAGAGGTCATGCATTATTCAAAATCAGTTCAAGATCCTTGAAGATATCTTTCATTAGCCGAAACTTCGTCTAAATTCTGAAGATGCCAAGAATTAGTCGTGAAGACATCAGTATTGGCTGAAACGTGTTGTAATTCCCTGAAGATGTATTACGTTAGCCGAAACCCCTAGACTTTAGACGAAATCAAATTCCTCACATTAACCAAAATCATTGTAAAATCCCTGAAGATATCCTACATTACCCGAAACTTGGTCTAAATCTCCGAAATTAGTCGAAAAGTTGTCAAAACCCCTAAAGATGTCTAACTTTAGGCGAACTTAAGTCTAAATCTCTGCAGGTAACTCACATTAATCGAAACTTGGTCTAAATCAATGAATATGTGTTACATATTGGCCAGACATAGGCTATGAAGTAATGCATCAAGTGGATCCTAGGGAGCAAAAGTATTGACAAAGGAAAGGGTTTTTAGTGGACCAGTTAACTGTAGTCCCAACTACCTTGCGCGACAAGACACCTCCCAACAAGCCAAGGTGAACATAGAAATGTATTTACCTAAACCTCTAAAAAAGGTGGGTTAACCCAAACTAACCTAACTAATCCATTATATACTGCGTTTCAGACGGTTATATCAGAGTCGTGGTTTGAATCGAGGTATATTTTGCATTTTGCAATTACGCGTAATCCAAAGCCATAGTACACAGCGAATGAGAGTACAGCTACTTTTATGGCAACAATTGCTAAATCCTTTTAGCAAACCTACCTATAGATGCGAACGGCAGCCAGTTATACAGTGGAGAGCTAGGTTCGTGGATCCTCGGTACAGTTTAATAAAGATATTGGGCACCACCGAGTCAACTGCTACTCAACTTTGAAAAAAAACTATAATGTTATTAAATCCTGAAAAGTAATTTTTAGAGGAGCTTTTTAATAAGGCATAATATTTCCCCAAAATAAATACTTTATTCTTTCCCTGCTAATGAGGAGATCCCTTGATATAAAACAACAATTATACAGTACAATTACAATCACATGTATAAACAATAAAGCAATAGAAAAGAAACTTACATAATATTGACTATTATCAACAACGGTGTCAGATACAAACTGTTAGGCAAATATTCCGCATTCCTAATAATAGGTCACTAGAATGATGGTAAATAGCGCACAGGGTTTAAAATTCTTGCATTTTTTTCTACCGCAATAATATAAAATAAAATATGTGTATAATCACTCAATCTGTAGATAATCTAAATTTGCCGAGACAGCCTTACAAAAATAAAAAGGTAAATCGTATGACTTACAACTTATGAAGTAGGTTTTTCTTAGTTAAATTTATTTACAAATTTATACCAGCATTAGTATATGTACGGTCCATGCAACTTCAGAGCACTTCAAATCATAACTTGACATTTTCAAACTTGTTACATCACATCCAGCCAAAAGGGAATGACACGCAAGCGGTGGTTTAAACCTAAGACACGCAAGTAGTGGTTCTAACCCAAAACACGCTGGAAATGATATCGCAAGTAGGCAAAGCGATATACGTGTACCAGAGCGGTACCCGTGGAGAGGACCCTAAAAACAATTGTTTGCCTTAGCAAAAACTAAATATTTAACATTGAGATGAATACTCATAACCTAACTAGCTTTTCATCTTACCTATAATAGATCTATCTATAGGGTTCTATGGCCCCTTTCCATTCTGGTAAAGGCTCTTAGAACAAGGCATAGTGTCCATTCGAGAGACATTTCTTCAAAACCAATAACAGTCAATTATAAAGATCAGCTATATGAGTGCAACAGCATCATAATTTCTTTTAGAAAGGTTGGAAGATACAATTCATTCCACTGAAGAATGCATGAAACTTTCGTGACCTACCACGTGTAGGCAGGATTCCAATACCGCAACAAAAACCTTTATAGGTAACCTCCATGACCCTGGTTCAAGTCGAAAAACATAAACGTAACAAAAATATTATAAAATAACGACCATAATTATTTAAACCAGTCCATGAGGATTTACACCTCGAAAAGGCTTCACAATGAACGCCGGCTTCTCGACTCCTCGCCGCGCCGGTCTAACGTAAAAGAAAGAACCCGGATAAAATTTCAACACTTTGAACCTGAAACATTGCTGCCAACTTAACTTAGTTGAAATAGCTTGTCCGAGCGCATCCACGTTACAGCTCGGTCAATCGAACTTCTGGTCCAAATCACATTCGCCAAGGAGCAAGTAAATACGCCTTAAAAGGAACCGTTACTTGGGAACGTCGATTCTTGCACCTGTCTAACCTGTCAAAATTATATGGTGTGCCTGTCTTACTGTCACTCATAGGTGAATGGTACTTTGACACTTAAGAAATGAAAACACGAAATCTCTTCGAAAGACAAATAAAACAAAAGGAAACAATACACCAAAACACAGTTAGATAAACGAATTATAATATACATTAAATGACTTTTATGATCTTCCAATCGTTTGAGGTATGTACTGCTAGCAATTGATTTAAAATAATAAACATACTCATTCGAACAATTTTTTAAGTTTTTATTAACTTTAAGATCAGAGAAAAGCTTGTGAGCATTTTCCCGAGCAATAAAAAGAGAGCTCAAGTATAAAAATCAATGCAGTTAATAGCCTAGCACATTGGATTGCACAACAAGAACTTTTAAAAGAGGTTTCCGAACCTAGTCGAGTACCTACAGCTCAGAAAGGGATACAAATCAGCATTGATCTTATTATCATAGCATAAGTAACTAATAGATCCTACTGACACGTAAACATACATAGAGAAAGTGTATTCAATTACTTTCAAGACAAAACAAGGTAATGTACTTCATACACTGTACCTATATTGGAATAATCCAAACTAAATTGTTTTTGTAAATAAAAATAAATATAAACCAAGCAAAGCGGTAGCATATGTTCATGCCAAAATTTGAAAATGCTACACTGTGAATACTAGTACACTACGCCAATACGCTCCCCGGACCGCAAGTTGAGTGTGGCTGCATTATATTAGGGAACGGATTTTCTCATTTTCTCAGTTAGTTTTTAAGATTGAGATATAAAACCTGGTAGCTTCGAAATCTGTAGTAATAAGAAGTATTATATTATTCTACTGTATGCTTCCAAATATACGCGAAAAAAAAAACGAGTCTGCTAGTACTCGAGACACTGATGTGTAAACATATCCTATAACATCTGTTGTAAAAAAATGACAACAGCACGTTGTGTTCCCAAGCGGTCACCCATCCAAGTACTAACCACGCCCGACGTTGCTTAACTTCAGTGATGGGACGAGAACTGATATTTTCAACGTGCTATGACCGTTGCCTATACATTTTAGCTTGTTCATAGAATTAAAATTAGCTTTAATAACAAAGTTTAAAATAATTAATAAATAATACTTTTGACGGTTCGTTTCATTTAAAATATGCTTTTTCATCGTCTAAAATCCGTTTAAAACGATTTTAAATGGCAAAATTGTATAACAATACCGCATCGGTTTACACATTTCCGTCCCATTTGCCGAGATTTACCCTCATACCGCTGCGTAAGATGTTTACATATCAAAAAATATCTATTATATTACTAGGAACAAAAATATGAAGTACACAAATTCGGAAACGTGTGGTATCATTAAAAACTTGGGACGTAATATAAAGGGCACTTAAACGAAAAAGGCGTCAATCACGATACTAAAAGATGTGGAATCAAAATAATAGGAGCACTTACTTAAGAAGTCAACTGAAAACTTTTAAAACATATCAAGAGACATAACACGTGATAAAAGCACTATAAAGCTTAGAATAAATCAAACTATTCAAACTTTAAATAAAGTTTAACTTAACTGCAAGGAATCTCTAATTTTACGAGTCACAAGCAAGTTTTTATGATATTTCAAATTATGTACGACATTCTAGCAAATATGAAACTTGACATTTCGTTTGCAGCACTGAATGCCATTCATAGCTCTGTAATTTCAAGGAATTCTTGTTTGAAATAAATTTTATTAGGGAGCATTTAACTAGAGAAAAACAGTCATTTGCCATTTGAACTTATCTTTTAGTGCTAAACATGAAATGCATGAAATTAGTTTTACCGGGACGCTGAAGGATCCTAAAATTTTATTGTCATAATTTTTTAAGTCGAATCACGTTCCGCTTCCGTGTTGGTGGTTCCGGGTTTAACAGTAGGAATATAATATGGACATGATGGCGCTCTCAGGATCAAAACATTCCGTAGAAAACTTCCCGGCAATTGGGATCTCCGGGCGCCGCCGGATGGCCCTTCATGCAACGTTTCACATGCAGCAAGGATACCGAACCAATTTAGCATTTCTGCAAGATAAGAGGTCTAAATGACAACAATGATTCGGTATATCAACATCTACAAACAAATAGACCACACATATTAACCCTTACAGACACATAAGTACGTTCTACAACAACAACAGAAAACTACCTCTACCCTGATTAAGACTCACACTCCTGATTCAGACATAAGTTCGGAATATACCGAACCCTGACGTCCTGTGGCTCAAGTTCACTGCCAAGGAATTAATCAAGTTCATGTGCTGCCTCTATCTCTTTTTTACTACACTCTCTTTTTTACTACACTACTTGGTTCAATACAGGTCGACCATCCCAATTTAGAAATAATCGTTATGGTAGATTTTAATGCCCTTAACACCGACTGGCTCAAACATCTCAATAAGACCGACATCGAAGGTAGAGAAGCTAAAGCATTTGCCATTGCGGGCTTACTCAACTTGTGGACGAACCAACTCGGATCTCAGAGAGGTGTAAACTTTCCGCCATCCTGCATCTTTTTCTAACCACAAATCCTGGCTAGTACACAACTACAGTTGGTCCGCCATTAGGTCTTTCCGACCACAAATTTATTACAACGGTTTGTGAAATACCATTCCTACAGAAGTATCCACCATTGCCTCGCAAAATGTGGCATTACAATTGTGTAAACTGGGAGAATCTAAGAGAGTTCTACCTGGATTTTCCTTGGCTCGACCTCTGCTTTGGCACTGCGACGAGATAACGCAAGTAATCACCTCAGGAATTGAAGAATACATCCCAAATTCCATCAGGTTAGCGTAGGTAGGAAACAACTAGCCTGCAAGTACTGGCAGCAAAATCAGACGGCTGAAAGGCACAGTTATTTTACCGAAGCGAGAAACGAATGCAAACTTATGATTGACGAAACTAAGGACAGACACAATCAAAGAACCAGGAGTAAACTTTTGCAATACCCCAGTTGCTCCAGGAACTTCTGGTCGGCAGCAAAGACAGTAAGTAATAACTTTACAAAAACGTCTGTTCCACCTTTGACAGACCACCCATTTTTTCAGACTTTTTCCTCCGTCTTACCGAAATGGGATTTACCCATCTTCGTGGAAAGTCGCTCGAGTACAACTTGTTCCAAAAAAGACAAGAAACTCACGCTCTCAAACTATCGCCCAATTGCCTTGCTTCCAATAATCTCCAAAGTCATGGAACATGCAGTTAATCGGCAACTACTCAAAAACCTCAAGACCAACAGAATAATTAGAGATGGCAAATACAGAATCCGCAAACAGAGATCGGCCGGAGATATATTGGCTTTTGTCATTCATATAATATGGAGTAGGGCAATTAAGAACTCAATCAATCAATTTTAAATCTTCAAAAATTAAAGCATAATTAAGTTATATTAAATCACATAAACTCTTCTAATACATTTGCATGAGGCCATAATTTAAAACATGCTCCAAATCGAGGCTCTTTACCAGTAGAACTGACGATGTGTTATATAGGGAAAGACTATTTAAGAATATTAGTCACGACTTCTATATAAATATTATTACATTAGAAAATATTGAATTCCTTGACTTTCTGGAGATGAATGCTTGATTTGCAACATTTACATAATTCATAGCAATGAGATAACTTAAAGTTGAAAGTGTAAAGAATAGAGCTAATAACAAGAACGCAAAGCACATTACATAGAATTAAGATAAGCATGCCAAGATGATGTGGAAAGAAGGCTTAATTACAATGAAAGGGTTTTTAGGATTAGAATCCGTTTTTTCTGTCATGATATGCGTGTGTATCACATCAAAATTTCTAACATTGCTCATTTGATCATAATATTTAAGCTTGTTGATGTGTAAACATCTTACGTGGCGTTATGAGGGTAAATCTCAGGAAAATGGACGGAAGTGTGAAAGCGGATGTGACATCATAACCATTACGCATTATACTTCAGCGCTTCCTTGTAAAACGTGTTCTTTCTAACGCCAGAATACAGGCAACCAATTCCAAATAAGTGCCTATATTCAGGCGTCACGCGGCCTAAGGTGGCATTATATTTTCATGTCGATATAGGATATGTTTATACATCAGTGTCTCGAGTACTAGTAGAGTCAATTTTTTTTTGTTTTTAACTAGATATTTGCATAGCTAATGAATGATTAAAATGTCTGCGTCATGTGACATGAGCCAATCAGAGGAAGACGTGCGGACGTGCGTCTGACATGGCATCAGCATACTATAATTTTATTAAGATTTTTAATTATAAAGTAACGAAATTTAATTTTTGGGTTACTAACTGTTATGCCCAAAATAAAAATTGAACCGCGTACTCTTTGTCTGTTTTTTGTTGTAAATTCAAAATGGGGAACAAATGGAGTTATTTTAGAATATAATAAACCAGGCCAACCTTTGAACGCATGTGAGGCAGGTCATGGCCGAATTAGCATAGAAATGAAAAATACACAAAAATAATCAATATTATATACAATAAGAAATCATTTAAAACCCTTAGAAGGATAAATCTTTAAAAAAGAAAATACATAAACGTGATCTGCGCTCCATTTATTAATGAGAAGAAATCATCGTTTTGCATATTACCTGCAAATAATAAGTTACATGATTTATGCATGGTTTCAGGAAATTAGTGATTTTTATATTTTTAATGATATGGTTCTTTTAATGTACTGTAAATCTACTCTTAGTGAAGTGTTAGCTGTTCTTATATTGTACTTATTATTGAAATAAATATAAACCAATAATTTTAATTAGAGTAAAGGTAACTTACTGCATTTACAATCTAACTGTACCGTAAACCGGGGTGACTATAGCCCCTAGGGGTGAAAATGGCCAAAAATTGAAAAATTTAAAAAATCGTAACGTTAAAATTTAGTTATTCTTAATTAAACAACTGATGGAAATTAATAATATATACCTGAAAATATAAAATGCAAGCGTTCTTACATATCTAACGTTTATCTTTTGTTTTTCGTAGTCAGTAGAAAAGAACATGAAAAATGGCCTAAGAAAGTGCCGTAATAACTTTGTTCGTCACGCCGCGGTTTTTAACACCAAAAGAATTATGTTTATTTTTAAGGCATACCAAAAGGTTCTACTACCTATCTTACTATAAATTTTGTTTGAAAACTTTTGGTGTTTTGAGATAAGATGAGTCCATATTTTTTTGAGATAAGATGAGGCCGTACTATTTTTACATCTTTTGGGGTGACTCTGGCCACACGTAAAACGCTGGAGGTGGCAAGGCGTGCAGAATAACATATTTTTATGCAGGGAATAATGATCGTTACAAATCGTTAGCACAGCGTTAGTCACAGTCCAACTAAGAAAGAAGTGTCAGAAAAATTACCACAGGGATAACTGACTTGTGGCGGCCCAGTGTTCATAGCGACGTCGCTTTTTGATCTTTCAATGTCGGCTCTTCCTAACATTGCAAAGCAGAATTCGCCAAGCGTCGGATTGTTCACCCTTGTACTTACGTGTTAATCGCCTACTTACCACAAATTATTTATAGGAACCTTTATTTTTTTTTGTTAATGGCCATAGTCACTCCGGAGAAGGTGTTAGAATGGGTTTTAAGGAAATTGAAATACTTGGCCATAGTAGCCCCAAAGCAGGGGGTGAATATGGCCCTGGCAGGGACGTCAAACTGGTGAGAGCAGTTTGATTACGGGGAGTGACGCCCCCGCCATTCCGAGTTGCCACGGGATGTGGCCCATCTAATCCTATCGTCCTCCCCCAGGCTGGAGAACACCGAAGTACAAAGTCTGGAGCTGATCAATGACAGTTTGTGACAAGAGTGCATTGTATTAGCTGGCAGGAACGTCAAACTGGTGAGAGCAGTTTGATTACGGAGAGTGACGCCCCCGCCATTCCGAGTTGCCACGGGATGTGGCCCATCAAATCCCATCGTCCTCCTCCAGGCTGGAGAACACCAAAGTACAAAGTCTGGAGCTGATCACTAGGGAGTGACTCAACAAACCCTATTTTTACCCCTGTCAGACTAGGGACCACCAAAGGAAAGAGTCTGAGGCCGATGCATCCAGTGGAAGCGGCCCTAGGTGGTAGATGCATACGCCTACTCGCATCGTCCGGTGAAAGACCACCCCACCAGAACTGGGAAGCGCTAAGTGGTTTTCCCGAATCACGTTCCGTTTCCGCGCTGGTGGTTCCGGGCTCCACAGTAGGAATATAATAATATGGACATGATGGTGCTTCCAGGATCAAAATATTCCGGAGGTAAACTCCCCGGCCATTCGGATCTCCGGGCGCTGGGTGGCCCTGGGAGCCCTTCATTCCGCATTTCACAGACAGCAAAGATACCGAACCAATTTAGAATTGATTTCTGCAACATAATAGGCCTAAATACAAACATAAAATTCGGTACACCAACATCTACATGCAAATAGACCACACATACTAGCCCTTACAGAAACACAAGTATGTTCTACAACAACAACAGTGAACTACCCTTATCCTGGTTACGACTTACATACCCGATTTAGATATAAGTTCGGAATATGCCTTTTTGAAGCGACCTATCATGTCACCGAGAGGAAACACTCGAACCGAACAACCTTGACGTCATGTGGCTCAAGTTCACCGCCAAGGGATTAACCAAGTTTATATGTTGTCTCTATCGCCCTCCGAGCGATAGAGCCTACCAAAGCTTTTTTTCAACACTAGCTACCACTTTTGACTCAATACAGGTTGATCACCCCAGTTCTGAAATAATCGTTCTGGGAGACTTCAACGCCCACAACACCAACTGGCTCAAACATCACAACAAGACCGACAACGAAGGTAGAGAGGCTGAAGCATTCGCCATCAGCTGCGGCTTACTCAAATTGTAGACGAACCAACTCGAATCTCAGAGAGGGGCGAATTCGCCGCCCTTCTGGATCTTTTTCTAACCACCAATCCTGACCAGTACACAGTTACAGTTGGTCCGCCATTAGGTACTTCCGATCACAAACTTAATACAACGGTTTGTGAATTGCCACTCATACAGAAGGATCCACCATTGCCTCGCAAAATCTGGCATTACAATTCTGCAAACTGGGACGATCTAAGGGAGTTCTACCTAGATTTTCCTTGGCTCGACGTCTGCTTTGGCATTGACGACCCATCAGACTGCTGCGAAAAGATCACGCAAGTAATCTCCTCAGGAATGGAAGCATACATCCCAAATTCCATCAAGTTACTATCAAAAGGAAAGCCCTGGTTCGACAGAAGATGCGAAAGGGCTGTGGGTAGGAAACAGCAAGCCTACAAGTACTGGCAGCAAAATCAGACCGCTGAAAATCGCAATTATTTTGTCGAAGCGAGAAACGAATGCAAGCGTATTATCGACGAAACTAAGGACAAACACAATCAAAGGATCAGGAATAAACTTTTGCAATGCCCCAGTGGCTCCAGGAATTTCTGGTCGGTAGCAAAGGCAGTAAGTAACAACTTTACAGAAACGTCTCTCCCACCTTTGACAGACGAACGTGGCATCACGGCGACTACAGCCAAGGAAAAAGCAAACATGCTCGCCAAAATGTTTTCTTCGCACTCTACCTTAGACGTCCCCCAAGGCAAGACTCTCCCCACCATATCGAACATCAACACTACCATGGCAGAAGTCAAATTTCATCACCGTGATATTCGTAAAATCCTTAAAAATCTAGATACGCAAAAGGCATCAGGACCGGACGGAATACCTGCCATCGTGTTAAAGAACTGCGCCAACGAACTAACACCCGTTTTTTTCCAGGCTTTTTTCTCTGTCTTACGGAAAAGGGATTTACCCATCTTCTTGGAAAGTCGCTCGAGTGCAACCTGTTCCAAAAAAAAGGCAAGAAAACCACGCCCTCAAAGTATCGTCCAATTGCCTTGCTTCCAATAATCTCCAAAGTCATGGAACGTGTAGTCAATCAGCAACTGCTCAAGTACCTCGAGAACAACAAAATAATCAGCGATAATCAATACGGCTTTCGCAAAGAGAGATCGACAGGAGATATATTGGCCTATGTCACTCATATATGGAGTAGGGCAATTGAGAACTACGGAGAGTCTCGAGCGATTGCGTTGGATATTTCAAAGGCATTCGACAGAGTTTGGCTTGACGGACTGCTCAACAAACTACCGTCCTTCGGACTGCCAGCCTCTCTCTGCAGCTGGCTTGCCAGTTTCCTTAAGAGCCGATCTCTGCACGTTGCAGTCGATGGACATATCTCGGACACATTCACCATCAACGCGGGCGTGCCTCAGGGCGCAATACTTTCACCAACTCTGTTCCTCATCTATATTAATGACCTGCTGACCGAAACAAATTATCCTGTTTACAGTTTTGCAGATGACAGTACCCTTGTCTCCCACTTTAGATCAGAAAAACCCTTACTAGCGACTGAGACTCATCACCGCAGACAGGAGCAGATTACAGCAATTAATCAAGACCTGGAGAAAGTTCAAACTTGGGGCGACCGAAATTTGGTCCAGTTCAATGCAGCAAAGACCCAAGAAGCCACGTTTACCAAGAGGGCCAATACAGCGGGCCCTGACATCATTATGGCAGGGTCGACCATTCCTTCATCCTCGTCAATCGGACTGCTGGGTATCTCGGTCAACAGCAATATGTCCTGGCATGACCACGTTGCTAACATCGCAAAATCAACCTCCCAGAAGCTTGGTGCGCTATTTCGCAACAAAAAACTCTATACACCGCAGCAGTTGCTCTTGCTCTACAAAGCGCAAATAAGACCGTGCTTAGAATATTGCTCACATATCTGGGGTGCCGCACCAAAGCACACCCTAAAGCTGCTGGATTCCATTCAGAAGAGAGCTGTGCGTCTCGTCGGCGACCCGGAGTTGACCCGGAATCTAGATAGTCTGGAACACCGCAGACATGTAGCCGAGATATCGCTGTTTTACAGATACTTTCACGGCAGATGTTCTCAGGATTTGGGCCGCCTCATCCCGCCCCTGGCAGCTCCTGTCAGACAGTCACGACAGACGGCAAGATCGCACCAGTTCGTCGTACAACTGGAAACACCTAGAACATCGCTTTACAAGAACTCCTTTGTCTGGCGCACTGCATCACTGTGGAACTCACTCCCAGGACATCTGTTTCCCACTAAATACAACTTACAAATATTCAAGAGCCGTGTCAATCAACATCTTCGCACACACACCGCTCGTCGAGCGCCATAGGGTCTCCCTTTAGTGTGTGTACCACTGCCATAAAAAAAATTAAAAAAAAAAAAAAAAACCAATTTGTTTTTTAAAAAGGGTGGAAATAATCTTTTTTTGCTTTAGAAAAACTCATGAAATCGAATATACATATATCCTTCCTATATATGAACCATTTTTGAACTGGTCAACTATTAAATTCGAAAGATTGTTGAGACTTGAAGATAATAAGTGGATCGCAAGTGGGTTCACGGTACCTCTTAAAAAAGTGTTCTTAAATTGTATTAAAACTTTCTTAAAGTAAAAATTCTAAAATTCATATGCTTTAAATTTTATTAATCTAAACGCGAATTGCTGCATCGTGCTGTATGTACCTAGGAAAGAATATGCTAAGTAGTAACTGGGAACTAAACTTGCTGGCCTTTTCCAAGTTTTTATCATTTTCAAAAACATACATTTCACTTTGAGCAAAATACAGACACTCAGTTTTAATATCAAATGAATTCAAATTTAAAATTTTTTATTGTTGCATCTAAAAATATGCAGAAAGCCATCAATAGTTTATTTTTAAGTCTCACTGTTAAAAATAACCATACAGATTTGCAAATTATGCTTCCTTGAGCAGTTGCCTAAATAGTACATTATTCAGATTAATGATGGCTAATAATCAAAAGATTGTCAATGTTGCAATTTATCCAAATGAGTAATACCAATTACATACGAGTAGAACAAAGACATAAAAAAAATAAACAGACTTGTTTACTAAATATGAAGACGCCAACATCGTTCTCCTTCCCCTACCCTCTTATAAGAAAACACGCAAACCGTACTATTACTTATCGCTATTGCAGCGCTGTTGCCGATTACACTCAAGAGTATGTCTGTATCATGGATAATCGGCAGCTTGTTTTTAATAAAGTGACAGAAGAAAATACATTTATTAGAAAAAAGAGCATGTCAAAATATAAATTGTTCACTTTAAAGTATAACGTGTAAATTATAATGCTCACATATAAACATTTATAATACAAAACTTGAATCAAAATGGAAACATAAAACAATACGAAGTGTTATATCTATTTTCCGCTAGAAACTTAATGTAAACTGAGCCCTATGTCACTACCACCACTTCAGATTGTTCACGTAATTAGCGGTACTCCCTCTTGCCGCGCACGCCGACAACGTCGCGTAGTCGCGTAGCCGGCGCTCGTCTAGAAGGCACTGGCCGCCATGTTCATCAAGACAGAGTGTCCATTAATTCGTGTTAGTTGTTTGGCTAGCGCGATTTTGCCGTATCGGTGTTTGTGGATTTAATTAAGTGTTATTTGGATGTTGGACGATTCTCTTTGAATTATACATCGAAGAATGGTTAGGCAGTGATTAATGTGTCCAAAAACAGAATTACACTCCATGCGTAAGTAAATAAACTCGTAGTCGTACTCTGCGAACATTATTTTAGAAAAGTAAGTACCTATTTTAACTATTTCTTGTTTGTTATTACATGTTTGGGTTGTGTGAGTTAATAGAATCCAATGTTTCATTATTATTTGCAAAACGGTATGGAAAATCAATGAACACTTCAAATTTAGTTGTTGATTTATGTCATGCAGCAGAAAAATAGGTGATCCTTAACAATAACATTACTTAACAGAATTGTTTATTTAATAATTAATAGAATTATTTAATATAATAAGAAGACACCTATTTCAAGTTCATTTACGAAAAAAAATTTAGAATATTAATTTTCTTTCATAATATTAGTATTTCAATCTGGAACTATTTTTCGACGCGTAGTAAACAATCGAGCGAGTTCATTGTCTATTGGTCGTATTCGCGTTAAAGTGACTTGAGTTAATAGAATCCGTTGTTCCTTTGTTAAAATTAATAGTTGCAAAACATTATGGAAAACTAATAAACGCTTCAAATTTAGTTGTTGTTTTATGTCATGCAGCAGAAAAATAGGTGAACCTTAACAATAAGGTTATCAAAATTACTTAACAGAATTATATTTATATAAATATTAGCTATATAGTAAAATTGTTACTATCTCCTATACTATACACTTTGACTCTTATAATATTAGCACGGTATTAGAGTCGCCATATAGCAAGTGGCGGTCACGTGTCATGTATAGGAAAATGCAACTAGGATCGATGCTCGGTGGCGGCGCCTGCGCCTCCAAGAACCTCGTGTTTTAATTTTATATAGCACTAACCCAAATTCAGACCCTGACACTAAAGAACTATTACCTTCAAGTACCTACATATAATTCTGAATATCCATATACTACCTTCAGCTCAACGAAAGTCTCCAAATTTAGATACAGACAACCCTGCACCGAAAAGTAACACTCAACAACAAAACAATATTCCAAATTCTGTTAGAATTAATCATAGAATTCCGCGATATACTATTACGTGATAAAAAGCTATTTACTACCGTCTAGGATAATAAAAAATTCAAAGCTATAAATGTTCAGAAGGGAATGAAATTCATCTCTAACAAGCAATTTGAGTACAGAAGTCGATAAGTTTTTGCAAAATCTCAAATATCCCTTCCATACTTTCAGCCTCTCCGACGAAAAGAAGTTACATGTTGTTCTAAGGAGTGTTGGAAGAAACCAAACTAAACGAATTCAACTTAATGCCATCAATGCCAACTTGCAATATACAGGCTAAATGCCTGAAATGTGCAAATCTTAATGATTATTTTCTGACATTCAGTAAATACTGCGGGTTTTTTACTTTATGCAAATTAAACGATCTTAAAGAACTAATTTTGAATAAATATTGGACGCTCAAATTCTATGATTTCTGTGAATATCTTAATTTCAAAAACAGCTAAGCATCTGAAGCCCTTGAGAGAATGAGTGCAATTCTCTGCAGGGAAGGATAAGTTAACTAGTAAAGAAGATGATTATTGTACACCTGATTCAATAATGCAACTTATATAATCATATCCTGATGTTGGTTGGAGGCAAATTTTGTTAATATCATCTAAAGACTTCACTGAGATCGATGGAGAAACCTTTTCTGATTTATACAGTAGCTGTAATCATTGAAATAATTAGTTAAGTAGTTAACTCGTTCAAGTCTGATATTGCTCCATCCTGTTTATTTTCATGACATTTTACATTATAAGTTTCTTAGATTTAAATGTTTTTTTTTTTTATTAATGACTCTTCAGGCTCCGCGATATCCATTTCTAACATTAGAAATTACACAGTGAAACGGTGGTGTAATGCAAACCTACTTACATTGAATTTTGAGAAAATGTGTATTATGTCTTTTAGGTGTGCTCTGAGTGGTGTGCTGCTTGAAAACTCATAACTATTTTGGGTATCCTCATTGATGACAAATTAAAATTTGAAAGTCATATAAAGAATCTTAGTGGAATTCTATCTTCAAACTACTATGCAATGAGTGTTATTACTAATCAGCTGAAAGGTTGCATAGCAAGAAATGCTTATTTTGCTTTGATTGAGTCTCATTTGAGGTAAGGTATATACTTCTGGGGGTTTGTTCTAAACAGCTCTTTAACATCATATTCGTTCTACAGAAAAGAGCCGTAAAATATATGTGTAGGCAAACGTGAGGGAATCCTGCAGGCCGCTATTTTTAAGGCATTGAATTTTAACTTTGACTTGTATTTTCATTTTGGACTCATCATCACCACCACAGACAAGTTCGGGCTAAGACCGTGTTTAGAAAGAGGTTGAGTCATTGTTGATTGTTCGATCCTTTTATGACGTGAGCGAATTATTTAAGGATAACTTTGTAGTTGGTAACATTTTAATTTTGGTTTTATATATTTTATGATATTTAACGTGATAATTTTCTATTACTGACTCATCTGACATTTTGTTGAAATATGTGTGATCGTTTTATATTTGAATGCATTTGCTTGCTTTTCATCATATTTATTGTCTTAGTCTGGATAATTATTTGTACTGTCTCAAAAACTTTTTCTGTATTTTTTTTATATTTGTGTTCTTAAAAAGAGTAATAATTTAGCTTAGCAATAATTTCATTAACGCAATTATAGATACGTAGGCATTGTTAACAAGTACTAAGTATTTTAAACAATAAGGCTTGTTTTGATTAATTGATTGGTTGATACTTTGTTTTTAATTTATTTTCTATTTCCCTGTCCAACTCCTATAATTGCTATAGCGTAAATTATAATAATGATCATTTATTATTTTATAGAGACCTACTATTCCGCATATACAGGGTGCTACAAATTCGTTTCTTTGTATGGGTATCTCGAAAACCGTAAGAGATATGAGGTCGGTTAATTTGGGGCAAAGTTGCGCAATTTAAGGGTGATTGACAAGCCGTCGAGAAATTTAAAAAATTCCGTCTACTTCCGGAGATATCCGTAAAATACCGAAAATCATCTATTTTATTTTT